>ML417448.1:26872-74071 GCA_005239525.1 Nicotiana knightiana | reverse complement strand
TTAAAAAGTTAAGGACAATAGGTCCTTAACTTATAATTTTCAGTCCTTAACTTAAAAGTTCAATTAAAAAAGTTAAGGACAATAGATCCTTAACTTATAATTTTCAGTCCTTAACTTAAAAGTTCAAGTAAAAAAGTTAAGGACAATAGGTCCTTAACTTATAGTTTTCAGTCTTTAACTTAAAAGTTCAAGTTAAAAATTTAAGGACAATAGGTCCTTAACTTATAATTTTAGTCCTTAACTTAAAAGTTCAAGTAAAAAAGTTAAGGACAATAGGTCCCTAACTTATAGTTTTCAGTCCTTAACTTAAAAGTTCAAGTTAAAAAGTTAAGGACAATAGGTCCTTAACTTATAGTTTTCAGTCCTTAACTTTGAGATCAAAGTCCAAAAGTAAAAAATAATTCGTCCTTAACTTTTATGAACACATTTAACTAAAAATTCATAAACACAGATAGTTTATGAATTCGAACAACTATTTTCATAAAATATCCTTACATAATCAAATATATTGATTGAACCACAAACAAAAAAACTATTGAATAACATTATCACAAAAATCTGATCCTTATTCGACACTAAAATAACTTATAATTGTTATTTTTGAAATTTCAAAGATACTTCATGCAACACACAACATTAATCTCGATTAAACATATACAAAACCAAAAAATGCATAAAAGCAAAAAAAAAAGTAAATAAATCAAATAAAACAGCTGCAACTGGTTCGAGTTCGATAAATTACGAGTTCAATCGTACAAAGCAGAGAAGATGACGAAGGAAAGATCAATTGAAAGTGATTTGAATGCAAAGATGGTAAAGAGCTCTGAAAAGTTTGCCTCGCAATTTTTCCTCTTTATGAATAAAACAAAGGTTTTAACATATAAGAAGTAAACAAAAGGCAAAACAGTCTTTTCAAAATAATTAAAATAGAGTAATTGTTATTTTTGCTCAGCATTAGAAATGTTGGATAAAAAATAAACACCACCTTTATTAGTGGTTACCACATGCAAATTTTACCTTCGATAAACCTACCTTTTCCATTTCTATGACGAATTTGGCCACTTTTATTCATGGTCTCATGTTTGTGCACTCTGGAGCTAACCATTTGTCTATCTTTTGTCTGCTCTCTTCTTATTCTCCTCCAATTACGGGTGTACATATGTCGGTTGGTTTGAATTTTTTAATTATCAAACCAAACCAACTATCTTGGATTTTTAAATCTATAAACCAAACCAACAAAAGTCGAATTTTTCAATCTCGATTTTTCTCGAGTTTTTCAGGTTTTTTTCGACAAAAAAAATCTTTAAAGCATAAAATATATAATTTTTGCTCTAATATTTCTTAGGTCCTAGTAGGATAAAACTATATAAGATGTTACCCAATAAAATAATACAAAATAATGTGAGATGAGTCATGATTATACTAAATTACTAAACAAATCGCATCAAATAAACATTGCTAATTAATAAGTCATTATAAAAATAAACATAATCTAAAAGTACTTATAAGTCATGATAAAATAAGTACGAATAATAAGTGCTAAGTATTAATTACATGACTAAATAATATTAAAAGTAAGTTAAGCGTTTTCGTTATCTAAATTAATGCAAAACTAAAAAAATAAATATCCCACATTACTGTCGTTCCTAATATTGAATTGAATTTTTTTTTTATCATTAGTATTGATTTAATTTTGCTTTGGGTTTTATTTGAGTTACTAACTTTTATGGGCTATAAAACGTATTTGATCATTCAAAAGTTCTAAGTCCAAGCTTGAAATAATACATTAAAAAAGAGAACTATGAAAAGTTTAAACAATATTTATAAATTATATTACAATTATTATTTTTATGTCTAAAATATTTTTAAAACTTGTATTCATGTAATGTCGGGTTGGTTTGGTTTCGGTTTGATATTTTTAATTTAAAACCAAACAAAACCAATTATGGTGGGTTTTATCTAACACCAAACCAAAACATAGTCTGACTTCTTTTCTCGATTTGACTCGAATTATGGTGTGATTTGTCGGTTTCCTTTGTACACCCATCCCTCCAATGATATGACTCCTGTCTTATTCCGCTTCTTAAAATTATTACTACTTGAGTGGAGGCTCACGATAAGAGGTATGATTGGATAAATACTACTAGTATATAATGTACAGTGACAATTATGAGAAAGTGACAAAAATGGTTGATGGGTTTACAGTCTCTTAGATTTATGTTTTGATGATCTAACAAACTTACTGTCAAAGAACCAGATAAAGAACCTGATGCACACTTGGTATATATCTCAATCAACGGACTCAAGCTAATGTGATCTTTATGACTTCAGACGATAAAGAATCAACTTAGGGACCTGATACCTTTGGGTTTCCCTAACAACAGTACGAAGTCAACTCTCTACAGCTGGAAAGTGACTGCCTGCACTGACACGCTACAGTGCAGAAACAGTGCAGCAGTCACTTCCCATTGGGAAGGACCTTGTACCAACCAAGTGATTACATCATTCAAGTGATGTCATCCAACGTGTATTAACAAGAAGCATTATAACAAAACATCACTTGAACACTTGTGAATCAACTCAAGCACTCCAGATCTGATAATCAAGCATTGAAGTCACAAGTGCATGAAGAACAAACTACAACACTACTACGGACCAGTTCCTCAACAAGTCTCTTGTATGTCCTTAGTTGAGTTGTATCTTTGTATTTGTTCGTCATTGTAATTCCTACTTTGATCATTTAAAAGCTTCAATTAGGAACCTCTAAAAACCATAAACCCTTAGTGTTTGTGTCGTGACTAGAGTTAGTCATGAGTTAAGTCTTTGTAATAGGTGTATTGTAAAGTGGCTTGTAATAGGTGTATTACAAGTTACTGAGGGATTAAGAGTTTAATTCCTAGGTTACAATAGGTTGTAATCTAAAGATTGCTCAGTAGTGAAGTTGAAATCCTACCAGTGTAGGTCGTGGTTTTTGAACCCCTTAAGCATGATTTTTTCACGTAAAATCCCCTGTGTCATTCACATACTGTTGCATTAGCTAGTTCTGTGGAACTGTTATAGGACCAGGTCACTATACAATTTGGTGGACTCTTACATTCTATCAATTGGTATCAGATCAGGTTCCTTCTAAAAGGTTAACACCTAGAGAGGATCTTCATTATGGCTGCTCTACCGAACTTCGAGGAAGGACAATCAACTTACAGGCCCCCAAGATTCAACGGCCAATACTATGGCTAGTGGAAAAGTAGAATGCATGACTTTATAATGTCAGAAGATTCTGAGTTATGGGATGTTATTTGTGATGGTCTATATGTCCCAACAAATAAGGTCGGAGACCCTGCTGTAACGGTGCCAACAACCAGGAAAGAGTACAATGACGTAGACAGGAAAGCTGTGGAGAAAAACTTTCGCGTCAAGAAGATTTTGGTGTGTGGCATAGGAACTGATGAATACAACAGGATCTCAACCTGCCAGTCTGCCAAGGAGATATGGGAAGCTTTACAAACAGCACATGAAGGAACCACTCAAGTAAAGCAGTCCAAGATTGACATGCTTACCACCGAGTATGAGCTTTTTAGAATGAAGGATGATGAATCCATTCAAGATATGCACACAAGATTCACTTCCATCATAAATGAGTTACACTCGCTTGGTGAAATCATCCCAAGGAACAAGCTTGTGAGGAAAATTCTTAGCGTTTTGCCCAGCTCCTGGGAGAGTAAAGTGAATGCCATTACTGAAGCAAAGGATCTGCAGGCGCTGACCATAGATGAGCTGATTGGGAATCTGAAAACCTATAAAATGAAGAAGAAGAAGGACAGTGAAAGAAGAGAACCAAAGAAGGAGAATAACCTGGTACTTAAAGCTGAAAGAAATGATTCGAGTGAGGAGGATAGTGACATGGCTTACTTAACCAGAAGGTTTCAGAAAATGGTTAGAAGGAATAGAGGCATACCAAAGAGAGATAGTTCCAGCAAACCAAAGAATTATGACCTCTGTCATAAGTATGGAAAGCCAGGGCATCTCATCAAGGACTGCCCTCTCCTGAATCAAGAACATTTCAAGCATAACTGTGATAAAGTAGCCAAGAGGAACCCAATTCCGGACAAACATTTCAAAAGGAAAAACGCAGCTGACAATGTTGTGAAGCAAGCTCTTGCAGCATGGGGAGACTCCTCCAGTGAGTCTGAAGAAGAAAATGATCCAGGTGATAGTTCTATGATGGCAGTTGAAAGTGAAGAAAATGAATATGATTTAATATTTGCTTTGATGGCTCAGCATACGATGATGAAGATGATGACTATGACAATGATGAGGTAAATTTTAGGGATGTTCAGAGAAATCTGAAATCTTGCTCTCCTAAAAAACTCATGTGATTAGCTAATGTATTGATTGATGCCTACCATAGTCTTGTGAGCGATAAGGATGCCTTGACCATAGATTTAGGAGATGCTGAGCAAACTAGAGATGACTTGGTAGTTTGTGTATTTGACCTGAAGGAAACTATAGATAACCTGAAAAATGAAAAGGAGGTTCTAACTGAGAAAATTGCTAGTGTAGAACATGAAAGAGAAGATTTGATGGTATTAGTAGTTGACCTTAAAGAAACCATCGAAAATCTCAGTAAAGAAAAGAATGACTTAGTGGAGAAAGTTGATGTCTTAGATCTAGAAAGAGATGATCTCCTAATAGTGATTGTAGACTTGAAGGAGACAATAGATGAACTCAAAGTAGAATGTAGGCCTGGAAATTCTGAGAAAGGAAAGAAAGTTTCAAGTGAAGCACATGTTAAGCTTGAAAATGAGTTGAATGTTGTAAAAACTAGTTGATGTGCTGAACTTGAGAAAAATAGACAGTTTCAAGCAAAACTGGAAAGAGTAAAAAATGATCTTGAGAAGTCCCTAAAGTGGACCTAGTCCTCTGATGCTATTACTCGCATGTACGTTAACAACTGTGGAAACAGGCAGGGAATAGGGTTCCAAAAGTAAAGAACTCCTTATAACCCTCACAACAAGTATGTCACTGTACCCGATAATTGGCTGTGTACCTACTGTGAGAACAATGGGAACTTTAAAAAAAATTGCAAAGCCAGGGTTCAGTCTCTTCAGAAAAATAAAGTTTTTGCTGAAAAAGGACCAGGTGACACTCATAAAAAGCGCATGTTACTTGCATGGACTAGAATATCACTTATTCATCCTTTTTCTCATTACAAGGGACCCTAACTTGTTTGGGTTCTTAAATATAACTCTTGATTTTCTTGTGCAGGAAATAGTGAAAGGAAGCAGTCAACAATGGTTCATGGATAGGGGATGTTCAAAGCACATGACTGGGAATACCATGGACTTCCTTTCACTAAAAGCCTTGCAAGGAGGGAGTGCATCCTTTGGAAATGGGAAAAAGGGGTACATTCTTGGTGTTAGAAAAATTGGAAAGTCTCGCTCTCACTCAATTGAGAACGTGTACTATGTCAATGGTCTGAAGTACAGTCTCCTGAGTGTTTCTCAAATATGTGATAAAGGAAACAAGGTGGAGTTCTTGTCAAATATATGCAGAGTTACTAATCTGGTAACTTGTGAAGTGGTACTTGTGGCCAAAAGATACAAGAATATCAACGTTGCTGATTTTGAGTCCTTACAAAGTGGTGATCTGAGCTTCCTGAAAGCAGTTGATGATGATGATGAGCTATGGCGGATGGGACATGCAAGCTTCTTTCTTCTAAATAAGCTGATTCAGAAGGACCTTATTCGTGGTTTGCAAAATTCAAAGTTCAAATAGCATAGAGTGTGAGATGCCTGTGCTAGAGGAAAGCATGTGAAATCCTCATTCAAGCCAAAGAAGGATGTCAACACATCAAAGCCACTTGATCTCCTTCATATGGATCTATGTGGCCCTATGAGAGTGCCAAACAGGGGAGGAAAAAGATACATTTTTGTGATAGTGGATGATTACTCAAGATTCACTTGGACGCTGTTTCTCAGAACAAGGATGAGACCTTCGAAGTGTTTGTAGCCTTTGTGAAGAAAATTAAAGTGAAGATAGAAACAAAAGTGGCTTGCATCAGATCCGATCATTGAACAGAATTTGACAATGCCAAGTTTGATGAATTCTGCAGTGAAAATGGCATCACCGACAACTTCTCAGCTCCAAGAACTCCACAACAAAATGGAGTTATAGAAAGGAAAACAGAATCCTTGAAGATATGGCTAGAACAATGCTGATTGATAGTGGGATAGCCAAAAACTTCTGGGCAGAGGCCATAAATATTGCCTGCCACTTGGTGAACAGATGCATGATCAGGTCATTCTTGAACAAAACTCCCTATGAGATGCTAAATGGAAGGAAACCTAAGCTGACTCACTTAAGAACGTTTGGGTGCAAGTGTTATGTTCTCAACAATGGAAAGGATCGGCTTGGAAAATTTGACGCCAAGAGTGATGAAGGAACTTTTCTGGGGTATTCTTCTCAAAGAAAAGCTTACAAGGTTTACAATAAAAGGACTCAGTGTGTGGAGGAACGTGTTCATGTAATCTTTGAGGAGTCTCATCCATCTTGTGAGAATATCAAAAAAGATGATCAAGATGGAGAGCCATTGGTGGTTCCAAGAGAGAATATTTACATGGCAAATGGAAAGACAGATATGATGAGTTAAGTGAAGGAGACAGATGAAGACAATGCAATATCTTCCTCTCCAACTAAAGAGGAACCAGGTATTATAATCACAACCACTGAAGTTGAAGAAAGAGTGGTTGATGCAGTTTAAAGTACTCCACAAATAGCAGAAAAAAGAATGCAAGGGAACCAGTCTGGATTACCCAGCTCCTCCACTAACGATATTCAAGTGCCCAACTGGAAACACAAAAGCTCCCATCCTCTTGATAATATAGTCATTCCCCTTGACTCAGGATTCTAAACCAGATCAAAAGCCAGAAATTCACTTGCCTTCTCAGCCTTCCTCTCCCAAATAGAACCCAAAATAATACAGAAGCCTTGAAGGATGCAGACTAGATCACAGTTATGCAAGACGAGCTGCATCAATTTGAAAGGAATAAAGTATGGCACCTAGTATCTATACCCTCAGATTGAACCATCATAGGGACCAAGTGGGTGTTCAGGAACAAGCTTGATGAGCATGGAAGCACTACAAGGAACAAGACGAGGCTAGTTGTCCAAGGTTACAATCAGGAGGAAGAAATTGACTATGATGAGACTTTTGCTCCAGTTGCTCGTATGGAAGCCATCAGAATCCTCATTGCCGTTGCATCATATATTGAATTTACTCTGTTCCAAATGGATGTCAAAAGTGCATTTCTGAATGGTTTTCTCAAGGAAGAAGTCTATGTAAAGCAACCTCCAGGTTTTGGATGTCATGAACATCCTGAATATGTGTTCAAATTGGACAAGGAACTATATGGATTGAAGCAGGCTCCTCGAGTTTGGTATGAAAGATTGTCAAAGTTTCTCTTAGAAAATGGTTTTGCAAGAGGAAAAAATGACAACACCCTGTTTCTGAAGAAACGAGGAAGGAACCTGCTCATCGTTCAGGTATATGTTGATGATATCATTTTTGGGGCAACAGCTGACTCACTTTGTGAGGAGTTTGCAAAACACATGGGAAGTGAGTTTGAGATGAGCATGATAGGCGAGCTGGAGTTTTTCTTGGGTCTTCAAGTGAAGCAGTCCACAAAGGGAACATTTATCTGTCAACAGAAGTATATCAAGGAGCTTCTAAAGAGGTTTGATATGGAAGCATCAAAAGTGATTGACACTCTCATTGCCACTGCCACTCGACTGGACATGGATGAATCTGGCTCTCCAGTTAACCAAATAATATATCGAGGCATTATTGGATCTCTCTTTTATCTCACTACCAACAGGCCAGATATTGTATTCAGTGTAGGACTATGTGCAAGGTTTCAGTCAAATCCAAAGGAATCTCATCTAAAGGCTGCCAAAAGGACTCTGAGATATCTTAAGGGAACACATGACCTAGTTCTATATTACCCTTCAGGTGACGATTTTAATCTTGTTGGGTATGCTGATGCTGATTATGCAGGTTATCTTGTGGACAGGAAAAGCAAATCTGGAATGGCTCATATCTTAGGATCATGTCTGATTTCATGGGGCACAAGGAAGCAAAATTCAGCAGCTCTTTCAACAGCTGAAGCAGAATATGTTGTTGCAGCTTCCTGTTGTGCTCAGCTTCTATGGATCAAACAATAATTGGAGGATTTCAGAGTATACACTAATTGTGTGCATATTATATGTGAAAACACAAGTGCACTCAACATGGCCAAGAACCCGGTCCAGCATAAAAGAACCAAGCACATTGATGTGAAACATCATTTTCTCAGAGACAATGTGGAGAAAGGGCTTATCTGCATGAAGTTTTGTAGTACAGAAGACAAAATTTTGCAGACATCTTCACCAAAGCTCTGAGCATGGAACATTTTGAGAGAAACAGGATGGCACTAGGGCTAATAAAACCTAATTGAGAACCTGATTCTTTCCATATGGCTATGAAAGTTACATTCAGGTAAAATTAGCTAAATTATTTTCTGACCAAGTCTAACGCACATCTATACTGTTGCAGGTAGACATGCATGATGATTATAGAAGCTGAAGAAATAATGCATGAGCGGTAAAAGAGGGTTGAGAATTTTTGGAAGATCGGTCAAGAACCTGGTTCTTATACCACATGTTAGTAGTCTTGTGTTTTTCTCATGCATATCTCAAAAGATACAAAACTAAATGCCACATCATCCACCTTTTCAGACCCTGTATGTCACGTCTTTTCGTTCAAATCCTTTTACTTCCCTCTGAAATGTTGCACCTTCCCACAAACCTACCGCCGTTTCAGAACTCGTTTCTCTTCCCTCATAATTGTCTTTTCCCTCATTAAAACCCCTTTACTTCCAAACCTTGAGCGATCATCTCTCTCTCTTCCAGCCCTTTCAGAACCTTCAACTTAATCATCTACCATGGCTGAAGAGCAAACAACCCTACCCACCATTGAAGAGAAAACCCTCGACTCCTCTGTTACTGTAGAGACACTACCAAACTCCCCCTATTCCACCACTGTTGACACCAGAATACCTAAACGTGATTCCCCTTCACTCTCTATCTCTCTCACCGCTCCCTCAAACCATGCTCCTTCTTTAAGTGTTGAGAATTTAGAAGTCCTTAAAATCGATAGTGTCTCTTCTCTGTCGCCTGATATTCTCAAAGAACAGGATGAAGAAAAGGGTGAAACTCCACAGGCAAAAAAGGTATCTAAGGAAGATATTGATCAGTGTACAATTCCTCCAGTCTTGGATATTGTTGCTCCAATGGAACCTCAGGAGAAAGAGGCCATAGAAAACATGTTGGCCATTGTTGCTGAGGGAATAGTGAATGAGGTACCTCCTACCATGCCTGAGTCTCAAGGGGAAGTGACTCAGCCCATAGGGGAAGAAGGAACAATGGTGCTCTTCTAACCATCTGCACCGGAAGAAGCTACTGGGACCCCTGTTGATGAACTTGATCCCTCTTCTAAGGAAACAAGTCAGGAATCATCATCCCAGGTCAGCTTCGACCCTGCTCCGTCTCCTCACTTTGATGTTGAGCCTTTGGATTTAATCCCTCCTGTTGTGAGATCTAGTGATGAGGATGAACATGATGATATAGTTCTCAGCGTACGTTTTAAAGTAAAGAAGCCCATGGTCACTCCTGAGCCCCCTCCTAAGCGACATAGCACAAGGTTACAAACGAAGGAGGCTCTTGAGTCTGCCCTAAGAAAAGCAAAAGAAGTAGCAAGAAAAAGAAAAAGAGGCTAGTGAAGGATGAAGAAATTATTTGTGACAAGAATATACCGGTAGTAGATGTCACGCCCCAAACCTGGGGAGGCGTGGTTGGCACCCGGTGTCGTGCTGGCCTGAGCGAATCACTCTGTAACTCCTGATTATCCGACCAAAACTAGAACATACATAGGTAGAGTTGGCTGAACTCATTCCTTTTGTAACTATCATGGGCCAACATGACCACCACTCATAATGTAAAAGTATAAGTGGGAAAACATTGTATTACTGAATCATTTTTCTTAAAACATGAATAAATATAGGCCGTCAAGGCCTCTGACATACTGTACAAAATGAACCTCTATCTACAAAGCCTCGTAGATTATTTGACATCAAATGGGACAGGGTACTGGCCTACCCATAAGTTTGTGGTAAAACTTTGACACGATGACTCATAGACTCGGTTGCACTCCGAATGAGGTGGAGTCTTACTGATCCTTCGCTGAGTGCCAATCTCGTCTACTATGAGGACTCGTCAAACTGATTATCTATACCTACATGCATGAATGCAGCGTCCCCAACTAAAGGACGTCATTACAAATAATGTACTGAGTATGTAAGGCATAACTGAAACATAACAGTAAGTCAACATTAATTAAAGACATATAAGAATCAACTTGAATCTCTGAAGTGCCACTGAATATGCATACTTATTATACTTACATATATACAATGCTTCTCTTTGAGACTATTATCCATATTGTATGATGCATGACTACCCAACTGATCAGTGGTAACTGCCCGACCGGCCGTAGCTCGGTGGCAAATATGTAACTGCCCAACCGGCTGTTGCTCAGTGGGAAACGCATGACTAGCCGACCGGCCGTAGCTCGATGGTAAATGTAAAACTGCCCAACCGGTCGTAGCTCGGTGGTAAATGAATATGCATGACTTTCCAACCAGTGGTAAATAATGATACATAACTGTCCAACCGGTGGTAACTGCCCGACCAGCCGTAGCACGGCGGTAAATGCATGAAGATGCATGTACGTGTATCACTATATTATAAACATTAACATCTCTATCACACACCTCATTAGAGACTTAGGAACATACTTAAACATGCTTGAATATCATTTTACAAGAGTGAGTAACATAGACATCCTTAACTGCTAAGAGTAGAACCACTTATGGAACAACATTACGTATATGTATCGCTACTTAGATCATGCCGAAAGAAGGAAGGATTAGCCTTAACATACCTGAGTCGATTCTCTTGAGAAAGATTACACAGTACTCCCTTAATATTGCAAAAACCTCACGTTAATCAAGGTGCTCTGAAATCTCGGATTTTTGAAGAGTTGAAGACGCTATCATATTTTGAATTCTTGAAATCTCATGTTATAAAAAATGGAGATGTGATTCATGTCTTTAAGACATAATGGTTTCATTTTTCCTAAAATAGTATCTGATTGATTCATGTCTTTTAAGACATTTAATGGTCCCCTTTATCCAAATTGGTATATGATTCATGTTAGAAGACTTGTCAAATTCTTAAATCTTGCCACATATCAATAAATATGCCACATATCACTCAATTGTAGGAGTCACAATTTGATCATGGCCTTGCTGCCACGTGACATTTTGGTCTTTATCCAAAAGACCTTAATTAACCACTAATTAATAATTAACTTTGTTAATTTCCCCATTAACCAATAATTAACCAATTACCTACATAATTAAGAATCATCTCAAATTACTTATCATACTACTTACTTTTAACACACTTTAATTATTATGGTCATGTGGTATATTACTAGTCCATAAACACGGGGTATTACAACTTGAACCGTATTTTATCTCCAAAAGTCAAACTTCGACCAACCTCATTTTCTTCAACTCGTTTACCCTATCACCTTCACGACTTTACTTATCACTTGTTATAAATATCATAAGCACTTATACATATATTATTATTTCGTTAAAATATCCATGTAAAAACATATATATTTTTTCAACTTTTAATTTTGCTAATCTCGTATAAAGAGTACAAATTTTCGTATGCTTAATTCTAAAAATGGTAAAAACATAACCTTCTTTTGTGAGAAAATAACTTCTATTTTTTTTACAATAAATAACATCTTATTTATAAAATTTCTCATATTATGTGTATAATTTACCATATCCGAAAGTAGTAATAATTGTAACTATCCAAAATTATACTTATAAAATATTTACTAAAATACTCCACTTAAAAGAAAATACCACACTAACATAATATCTAACGGTATCAAGGTTGTAAACTTACAGGTTCTCATAATAATAATGTCTTAAACCCTCTATAACCTCCTAATAGACATAATTCCTTCGAACTCATGTGGATTTTACTATGGCACATCCTAATTCTAAAGTACAAGATGTAACATCCTTCCCCTCTTTAGAAACATTCGTCCTCGAATGTTAACTCTTTGAGATTTTCAAAACTCTCGCTAGGGTCTCCTCTGTATACAAAACTAAAACCAAATCTCTATCTGAGCTCTGGACTATTCACAACCTTTTGTTCTTGAGTATCTCATATCTTCTTCACCTTTACCTTACGTACCTTTCAATCTTGCATCGTATCTTCTGTTTCTTTCATAACTTCCCTTCCACATAAGTAGAAATTACATTTATGCCTTAAAGCTCTATTGTGATAGCACCTCTAGTGCATACAAAATTTGGTGAAAACTTTATACGGACTTCTTATGACTTAGCTCTATGGCACGATCTGGAAACAAAAGAAGGGTAACATTTCTTAAATGCCCTATAGCCTCTCAGTTATAAATGTGGCGTGCAACACACTCATAAGTGATACTCTACTAGGAACGACTTTATAGACTCCCTAAGACATGACCCACTCTGATACCACTTTGTCATGCCCCAAACCTGGGGAGGCGTGGACGGCACCCGGTGCCGTGCTGGACCGAGCGAACCACTCTGTAACTCATGATCATCTGACCAAAACTAGAACATACATAGGTCGAGTTGGATGAACTCATTCCTTTTGTAACTATCATGGGCCAACATGGTCACAACTCATAATGTACAAGTGTAAGTGGGAAAATACTGTATCACTGAATCATTTTTCTTAAAACATGAATACATATGGGCCGTCAATCCCTCTGACATACTTTACAAAATGAACCTCTGTCTACGAAGTCTCTAAGATTATTTGACATCAAATGGGACAAGGTACCGGCCTACCCATAAGTATGTGGTAAAATTTTGACACGATGACCCATAGACTCGGCTGCACTCTGAATGAGGTGGAGTCTTACCGATCCTTCGCTGAATGCCAATCTTGTCTACTATGAGGGCTCGTCAAATTGATTATCTATACATGCAGGCATGAATGCAGCATCCCTAATAAAAGGACGTCAATACGAATAATGTACTGAGTATGTAAGGCAAAATTGAAACATAACAGTAAGTCAACATTAATTAAAGACATATAAGAATCAACTTGAATATCTGAAGTGCCACCATATATGCATACTTATTATACTTACATATATACAATGTTTCTCTTTGAGCCTATTATCCATATTGTATGATGCATGACTGCCCAATTGATCAGTGGTAACTACTCGACCGGCCATAGCTCGGTGGTAAATATGTAACTTCCCAACCGACCGTAGCTCAGTGGTAGATGCATGACTGCTCGACCGGCCGTAGCTCGGCGGTAAATGTTTATCTACCTAACTATCCGTAGCTCGGTGGTAAATGAATATGCATGACTGCCCAACCGGTGGTAAATAATGATACATAACTGCCCAACTAGTGGTAACCGCCCGACAGGCGGTAGCACGACGGTAAATGGATGAAGATGCATGTACATGTATCACTATATTATAAACATTAACATCTCTATCATATACCCTATTAGAGACTTAGGAACATACTAAAACATACTTGAATATCATTTTACAAGAGTGAGTAACATAGACATCCTTAACTTCTAAGAGTAGAACCACTTATGGAATATCATTACTTATACGTATCGCTACTTCGATCATGCCAAAAGAAGGAAGAATTATCCTTAACATACCTGAGTCGATTCCCTTGGGTAATATTACACCGTACTCCCTTTATATTGCAAAAACCTCACGTTAATTAAGATGCTCTAAAATCTCGGGTTTTTGAAGTATGGAAGACGCTATCATATTTTGAATTATTGAAATCTTACGTTATAAAAAACGGAGATGTGATTCATGTCTTTAAGGATAACGGTTCCATTTTTCCTAAAATAGTATCTGATTGATTCATGTATTTTAAGACATTTAATGGTCCCCTTTTCCCGAGATGGTATATGATTCATGTTAGAAGACTTGTCAAATTCTCAGATTTTGCCACATATTAATAAATATGCCACATATCACTCAATTGTAAGAGTCACAATTTGGACATGGCCTTGCTGCCACATGACATTTCGGTCTTAAAAGACCTTAATTAACCACAAATTAATAATTAACTTTGTTAATTTCTCCATTAACCAATAATTAACCAATTACCCACATAATTAAGAATCATCTCAAATTACTTATCATACTACTTACTTTTAACACACTTTATACATCTTGATCTTATGGTCATGTGGTATATTACTAGTCCATAAATACGGGGTATTACAACTTGAACTGTATTTTATCTCCAAATGTCAAACTTCGACCAACTTCATTTTCTTCAACTCGTTTACCTTCTCACCTTCAGGACTTTACTTATCACTTTTTATAAGTATCATAAGCACTTATAACCTAAAAGATAGTCTTGTCCTCATCCTAAAGTACTACTATTATCATATTAAAATAATAAATCATGATACTATATAAAATCAATACATACATAATTATTTTGTTAAAACATCCATGTAAAAATACATATATTTTTTCAACTTTTAATTTTGCTAATCTCGTATAAAGAGTACAAATTTTCGTATGCTTAATTCAAAAAATGGTAAAAATATAACCTTCTTTGGTGATAAAATAACTTCTATTTTTTTTTTACAATAAATAACATCTTATTTATAAAGTTTCTCATATTATGTGTATAAGTTACCATATCCGAAAGTAGTAGTAATGGTAACTATCCAAAATTATACTTATAAAAATTTTACTAAAATTCTCCACTTAAAAGAAATACCACACTAACATAATATCTAACGGTATCAAGGTTGTACACTTACAGGGTCTCATAATAATAATGTCTTAAACCCTTTATAACCTCCTAATAGACATAATCTCTTCGAACTCATGTGGATTTACTACGGCACATACTAATGCTAAGGTACAGGATGTAACAGTAGAAGTGGATGAGAAAGATCAAGAGGAATCAAGTTCCCTGGTTAAGAGATCTTAGAGAAAGAAACAATCCGTTGAGAGTGCTTCAAAAGAAGCTGTTGAAACACCCAGTGAAAAGTCTGTGAAATGTGGTATCAAGTTGAAGCAAGTTGTGGAGGAAGAATCAGTGTATGATAATGATATTCTAGTGAAATTAAGTGGCAAGGGTAAGTTCATTGGGAAGTCTGGTAAAAGAAAATTGGAAACTGTAGTGGAACCCGATTCTGTGAAAAAATTGAAAAGTGGAAGTATGCTTGGGAAAGAAAGGTTGAGGTACCAGAAGGTACTGCGGGGTCGCACTTTTGACCCAGAGATTTCTGAGATGGATGGTATGAGGCAAGTACTTGAGATGGTCGAATTTCAACAGTGGGGTATCTGTTCAAAGTGGATGTGCCCAAGGTGTATGAGGATGAGGTCCAAATTTTTATGCTGACCTCTTCACTGTTGAATTCGACCATATATGTGCTTTAGTGAATGGGGTAGATAATGTTATGGACTCTGCCGTGTTAGGAGACATTCTCCAGGTCCCGTCTGAAGGTTTTCATCTATGAGTGGTTCATGTGGTTCAAATTTTAGACACGCCATAGTGAAGGAAAGAGGTTTCCAGCAGGGGGAATGGGTACACAAGAAGGCTTTGCTTCCTGTGTATCAACTGTAATTTGAGTTGGTTAACAAGGTTCTGCTCCCTTGGGCTGAGATGAGGTCTATCACATCCAGGTCTTATTTGTATTTAATGGAAGTATTGGATGAGTTCCGCTCTGTCAATTTGCCTGCCATTATGATTGGACATATGCAAAAAGTGGCTGCATTCAAAGATGGGAACCATGGACTTCCTTATGGATTTCTTCTCACGCATGTCTTCAAATTCTTTGGTGTGCCCTTAGGACAGCCCAAGATGGGAACTAGAAAGCAGACCTTCTCGAAAACTACTCTAGAGGAATGTGAATGTGTTGAAAACGTTGGAGTGGTAGGAAGCACGTCGACGATCTCACAACTTATCAATGCGCAGAACAGTGCTATAGAGGATATCAGGAAGCTGAAGTCAAGGAATGCCATTCTCGAGACTCAGCTAAGTCATGATATAGCGACACCAAGATCCTCCAGTTCATCAAGTGAAAAGGTTGCTCATCTGATAAAAGAAAATGCTGATCTCAGGAAACAGGTTGAGAACCTGATAGAGAAACTGCTCGCAGAGAAAATATCCGCAAATGCTCGGATTGACCTTGTTCTCAACACTCTTGCTGCTACCTCCAAGCCTTCTTCCTCTAGTGTTCCTTAGGCAAATCTTCTAGTGACCAGTGACCAGTTTCCAGTTTATCTCTTTTGTTTTGATGACTTTGTGGTAGTTTATTTTTATTTTTTTTGTGGTGTGGATGGAATTCACTTGTACTGCTCCCACTTTTCAAAGTCCAAATCTGCCTTTACTGTGATGGCAAAGGCTTATGTTTTATAAAAATTAATGAAGACTCTCCTCTTTTGCGGTAAATGCATGTGCTTTTCTGCTTCTTTTTTCTATCATGTTGTGTGCACACATGTGGCATGAGTTAGCTAGGCTAGACTTCTTTATGCTGATTGCTTGCTTGTGTATTTTTAATGATGCCAAAACGGGAAGATAAATTGAAGCAGGGGGGTCTGAGTAAGGGGGAAGCATAAAGTCAGGGGGAACTTGTGAAGTTCCTGATACTTTATTTGGTTTATTTTGCTCTGCATATTGTTGTCAATTTTAAGTTTGTCATCATCAAAAAGGGAAAAATTTATGGATTTATAATCTCTTAAATTTATGTTATGATGATCTAACAAACTTACTGTCAAAGAACCAGATAAAAAACCTGATGCACACTTGGTATATATCTCAATCAACGGACTCAAGCTAATGTGAGCTTTATGACTTCAAACGATAAAGAATCAACTCAGGGACCTGACCCCTTTGGGTTTCCCTGGCAATAGTACGAAGTCAACTCTCTGCAGCTGGAAAGTGACTGCCTGTACTGTACACGCTACAGTGCAGAAACAGTGCAACAGTCACTTCCCATTAGGAAGGATCTTGTACCAACCAAGTGATTACATCATTCAACTGATGCCATCCAACGTGTATTAACAAGAAGCATTACAACAAAACATCACTTGAACACTTGTGAATCAACTCAAGCACTCCAGATCTGATAATCAAGCATTGAAGTCACAAGTGCATCAAGAACAAAGTACAACACTACTACGGACCAATTCCTACAACAAGTCTCTTGTATGTCCTTAGTTGAGTTGTATATTTGCATTTGTTATTCATTATAATTCCTACTTTTCTTATTTAGAAGCTTTAATTAGGAACCTCTGAAAACCATTAACCCTTAGTGTTTGTGTCGTGACTAAAGTTAGTCATGAATTGAAGTCTTTGTAATAGGTGTATCGCAAAGTGGCTTGTAATTGGTGTATTACAAGTTATTGAGGGATTAAGAGTTTAATTCCTAGGTTGTAATCAAAAGATTACTCAGTAGTGAAGTTAAAATCCGACCAGTGTAGGTCGTGGTTTTTGATCCCCTTAAGCAGGGATTTTTTCACGTAAAATGTCATTTACTTACTGTTGCATTATCTAGTTCTGTGGAACTGTTATAGGACTAGGTCACTATACAGTTTGGTGAACTCATACATTCTAATCCTTACGTTCAAAGTAGGCTTGAAATTTGGTCTTTTAAGTTTTAACATTGTTAAAAATGAGATATTTTTGGTTTCCTTCAAATATATAGTAATAAAAAATTTCCTCTTAGATTTAATAGAAATTATCTGTAGAAAAATCTATAATCAGAAACATCAAGAAAATGTTACCAAATCTCAAAAGCTGAGTCAGACATTAGAAATAGACCAAAAATAGCCGAAATTGCATATAAAAAACTGCACCAGACACTAGAAATAGCAGAAATTCTAAAAATTGGCACCTTCAAATGTGAGTTTCTCGTTAAACTTCTTAATGTTATTTTCAAGTTTTTTTAGAAAAAAAGTTACTTATTTAAAATTAGATAATGACTCTTCAAATATTTGAAAAAAAAACGATCAAATAATGACTCTTCAAATAGCTAGGAATAATGCGACATAAAATGAAACATGAGTAGTGAGAGTCTATTGTATATAAATTGTATAGTAACAGTCTATTTAGCATATATTTCAACGTTATGCATAATTATCTGAGAAAGAACAATCATAAAACTCCTATAATTCGAAAAGATAATTCCAATTAGAACAAATCAATTCAAATTTACCATTAAGGAGAACTCTAGCTAATATAGCAATTACTTTACCTCTAACATAGTCACGAGTAAGTCACGAGATAGCAACTCGAGCATCGTTTTGCACCAACATCATGGGACTAAAAGAAAGAGGGTGAACCGAAGACAGAATTATTTCAACCTTGTTAACTAATTTAGAGATGGCAGCGGCGTGATTGCAATACATGTTCAGTCCTAACCCGAAAAGACTTCAATACACCCCGCCCCACCATGTATAGGATTTTTTTTTGTGTAACCATTCTTGACTAAAAATAAAATCTATTAAGTGCATGTTATATCAATCTTACTACCGGAACTATCAAATTGAAAAAGTAATTCCTTTTCGAACCTTGCCTGCAATCTTATGCATCTTTAATTTTTTCTTCTTCCTTTTTTAAATATTTTTTTTTTAATGTGATTAATATTTAGGTCAATAGCTCGGCCAATTCAGTTATTTTGTTTCTTTTGGTACAAATTTTGAATTCAAGAGCTTCGTTAGAAGTTGTGACACATGTCTTTTGGTCCAATTCGATATAGTGTCTGCTTTTTAATTGTTTACTATATTAAAACTTCTATTAATTCATGTGTTTCCAATAGACAGAAAGTTGTTGATTTGTTCCCACACATAAGCACAAGTTTTGTTGGTATAGCTAACATCAGAACATGTTAGGGGAAAGAGATATTATTACAGAAAGTTGTTCTGTGTTGTTTCTTCTACGAAATAAGATGATTGAATGGCTGATCACTACTCATCTTATAAGATATTTATCCACTTTCTATAAAAAGTTAGAACACAAATAAACGTAATTTTATGTTAGCTCCATAAGTATGTAGGAATAGTAATCAACACTTAAATTTGAGACCAACTTTCATAATCTCTAGTCATCATTGTTGGTATTATTAATGACTAATATTGCAAAAGAAAGATTTCTTGGTGGATTCCTTTTCTTTCTCGATTTTTTGTCTATTAATGTCTTTTTCTGTGTGTATGGTGTAACGGAAAATATTTTCCGTGGAAAATAAGAAAAATATTTTATTTATTTTCCGGTGTTTGGTATAAGGAAAATAATTTCTCAAGAGTATTCATAAATAATATAGATACAATAAACATGAAGCCATAAACTTTCGAACCAACAATCTTCCTAACCCACAAATTTCATAAACTTCCGAACCGCTAAACTTTCAAAACCGCGAATTTCGAACCCGTAAACTTTATAATTTATAAACCCGCAAACTTCCAAACATAAAAACCTTCGAACTCATAACTTTGGAACTTGTAAAATTTCGAACCTGTAAACCGAAAGATGAAAAAACTAAAACTGAAAAATATATATAAAAANGTGGGGGGTGGGGAGGGGATGAGGGGGGTGTGCAAAAAAACGGAAAAAATAGATATTTGAAATTACAAAAAAAAAAGTAAAAAAGAAAAAAACTTTTGTTTGTGCAGGGTGGGGGGCAGTTGTGGAGGGTGGTGCAGAAAAAAAAAAAAAATTTAATTACAAAAAAAAAAGTAAAAATTAAAATAAAAAATTGTGCGGGGGGAGAGGGGGCAAGGTGCAGAAAACGAAAAAAACAGAAATTTGAGAGGGTGGAGCCAAGGAGCTTTGACACGAAGGTTCGGGCTTGGAGGCCTTTTTCTTGGTATTCTCTGAAGGACCCAAGGAACCCGAAGAACAAGGGTAAGTCGACTACTACCATAAGCCAGTCTGATGAGCCATTGGTGGTAGTTGCAGATTCTGCTGCTATGCCTTCTACAGCTTCCATGCCTTCCACAGCACTCATGCCTTCCACCGAGACAGCTGCCATGCCACCACCTCCATCTTTTTGGGCCATCATCATCAATATCAGTGCATTCCTCCTCCACTTATTAACTCACTGCGCTGCGAGTCTCCCAGATATTGACGAGTCTCAATAACTGGATGCAGACAACTACTGCAAAACAGTTTGACATATCCAGTGTTGTTGCTGTACAGTCTTCTACCCCAGCACCCCATGTTCCTCCATCAGTGGAGGAAACATTGAAGAAGATATTAGATAATCAGAAGACCATCATGGGCCCATGGGGAAGTATTTGAGGAGCTAGGTAAACAGGTGAAGAAGATGAGGAAATCCCAGGATTTGAGAAAATCAGTGGACAAGTTGAGAAGAGAGGTGACCAAGATAGCAGCAGTTGGTGATCTTCCATTTGACTTACTAATGGAGACAGATCCAGCAACACCAGTGGCACCAACTGGCCAGTCTGACGAGCCAGGCCTTGTTGCCCACACTGCTGAAGCGGTGTTATAGATGTTCACCAACCCCGCTACTCCCCGAACAGAGGATGATGAGATCCAGTTGGAGGAGCCTGAGGATGGTAATGATGCTATGCACACTGAGACCACATAGGGAGTTCTCTCTACTCTTTCCCCTTCCTTATTTTGATTTTTGTTAAGCATTAAGGACATTGCTTATTCTTATCCAGGGGGATGGTCTATTTTGATTTGATATGACATTTGACATTGGCCTGTAATAACTATAATACTCTTTTTATTTTTATTTTCATTATGTATATATTCTTCCCTCCCTATTGATGTATATATTCTTTCTCCGTTCTCGGTTTGTATATTCATTTTTGCTTTCAGTAGTTTATTTCATACTTTTTTATTTTATTTTCTTAGTATTCTAGATTCTTATTTACTTTAATAGCTTCTTTTTGATTTGGTAGCTTCTTTTTATGTTTAAGTGATCAATAAGCCTTTTGGTTTTCTTAATGTCACAGTTTTTTCCAAAGGTAATTTTTATGTGAACTGGGTTACTCTTCCCAGCGATGGATGGCGTGACAATCTTCTTAATGGATTGAGTCCGTTTTTGATGTTTAAGTAAAAAAAATAGTAGTAATAATGAACAAGAGAGTCAAACATGCTTCACTTGGTACCAACACACTTAACTACACGCTTATAATTAAAAACAAGTTCTTGGAAAGAAATGGCTCTAGTTAGTGACCTTGTGACTCTTATGTTGACTTAGGCAATTATCGAGTGCTTTAGTTGAACCATTAGTGATTTTCAATATTGAATACGGTTGTTGTAGGCCCTCGACTCTATCCTCTTTAACAATCAAGTTGTGTGAGAGGTGAGATGTTTTTTTGCAAGTCCAAGTACCTGTGCGAATGGTCTAGAACTTGCCCCGGATGTGTTTCTAGGCGAAATTCTAAGTTTTGCTTGGTTTGAGAAGTGATTGTAGGCTCTCCTTGACCCGTTTTGAAATTTTTCATGGCCCACCAATGATGGTATCCCTAGTCAACCTTTTTGGGCCTAAAGCCTTTCTCATTTGATAACCATGTTACAAGCCTTTACGTGTTTTGTAATGACCCTCTCTTGGCACCCGAGCTTTCCTTAACACTCATGAGAAACAATTGGTGAAAACATAAGTTTGGTGGAGAGACGAGGAGTTTGAAAGTGGTATCAAGGTCTAAAAAGAGAAAAATAAATGAAGAAAAGGAAAAGCAAAGAAAAAGAAAGAAGAACAAAAGAAAAATACAAAAAAAAGTGAATAAAGTGAAGAGTTGATGGGATTTAAAGAAATGAAAAAGTACAAAGCATGGAGAAAACAAAGAAGGAGAAAATGAATATCATGACCTAGAAAGAGTAATGTCAAGTCTCTCTAGTTCCCCTAAGGAAAAAGAAAATGCCTCAAAAAGCCGGCAAAGCATGAGCCAAAAAGAGAAAATAGAGTGCTTAAGGAAAGATGAACTCGTTCTATTCTAACATGTCCTACCTTAGTCCAAAAGCCTTCATTACATCAAGCCCTACGTGATTTCAAGGTGAGTGACCTTACATTAGTGGTAATTTACATGAGGGGCAAGCATATAGTACTTAGAGCCGTACTTGTGACATTCTTTTGAGTGAGATGAGCGAACTTTTCATAACTCCTTGAATTGAGGGCTACATTCTTAAGAGGGGTAAGATAACAGAGAGTAGAGGAGGAGGAGTTTGGGATCCACAGTGACCTACATGAAAGAGAGAACTTCTTTGATGAGTAAAGTCAACTCTTGATGCTCAAGTGTAACATTAGAGCTATTTGTGCTTAAAAATTCAAAACATTGCCTTGTTGATAATTCATGAGTGTGTGGGTAATTGTTGGTCCCAATTGATATGTGTTTGATTCACCGTAGGTTAGTTGTAATAGCTCTTTTCTTGTGGAGGTGAGAATTAGCTTATTTGCTTAAGGACACGCAAAAGCTTAAATTTGGGGGAGTTGATAAGTGGGGATTTTGACTATTTATTTGCCTCCTTTGACTTTCGTTTTAGTTCAAAAGTGTTTAAAGGTATTCCCGAAAACTGATGAAATATGCTTACTTGCAGGAGTATTGTAAAATGATTCATCATGATGACATTCAAATCAAGAAGGAGTGCTTTTGAACAAGGACAAAAATCAAGCAAAAATGGTTCAAGTGTGGACCGTAGAATTAATTCTACGATTGCAGAACATGAAGAAAAATCAACAGTGCTGCAGAGTAAAGTGCGGACTGCACAATAATTGTGCGGCCGCAGATGTTAAGGTTCATAGAGTTCCACATCTAAGTCCAACAAGAACTGCAAACTACACTTAAATTGTGCGGCTGCGGAAATCAAATGTGCAGCCGCACCCAGAATTGTGCGGTCTGCAAAACACAAGAGACGCGACCGTAGTGCAGAATTGTGCAGCTGCAGAACCAACTCGTGTCAAGAGCTGAAGCAAAGTGCGGACCGCACACATAATTTTGCGGCCGCAGAACCTCCGAAAGGGCAATTTTGTCGAAAATTTAAGCTGTGTGTAAATAGTCTTTTTTGACGAAATTATGTTAAGTTTTGAATTCCAGAAAGTCTGTAGTCGTTTTTGTTTACTCTTATAGGCAACTTTAGTTTATATTGTTGATTTTACATTGGATTTTCATCTATTATTCTTTCAATATGAAATTTATCATCTTTTCTTCTTCATTTTCTTTACTACCCACTGTGAGTAGCTAAATTTCTAGCTAGGGTTGTGACCCAACTCTAGTGTGGGTACCTAATGGGTGTTTGATTTAGGTCTTGTTTATGGCTGGGTGTGTATTATTTAGCCTAGTTCTTGCTATAAATATAAAATTACTGGTTGCAAACATTGGTGAAGCCTATTTGACTTAGTTTCTACTTGATAAAGAGAGACTTAGTCTAGGAAAACTTGGCTAACAAGAATTTGGGATCAAATCAAGAGATTGATAGTCCCAATTAAAGGGTTGAATCTAGAGATAGTAAAACCCGACTTGAGCAATTTATCAAGTGTTTTGTGCAATACCCGTTTGGACTTGAGAAAGCCAAATTGAGAAAAATCACTCTCTTACCGAGAGGTATTGAGTGGGTAATTGTGTGTTGATTGCTATAAGATACCCCGACCCACGAAACTCACTCTAAAGCCCACAACCCGTTAAGATAAAACCTAGGTGGAAGTCACAGCCCTAGACCTTTTACATATTTGAAAAACAACAACAAAAATATTATTCTCTAGTTTCATAATTTAGAATTGCAATTTTTAGTATAATTTTAGAAGCAAAATCAAAAAGAAGTTTGTGGAAGTGCAACTTAGACACATTATGCGCTTTGTCCAAATATACCACTAATCCCATCAACGCTCCATGTGGATTCAATCCCGACTCCTAGTTGGGTATCATTATTGCAATCGACCGCTTCACAACCCCAATTTGAGGTGTGACTTGGGCGAGATAACTGCCCCCGTGGGGGTTACTAGCTACCTTCGGTGCGTGGTGACTGAAGAGTACCAGGCCGTGATGGACGCGGTGGAAGTTCCCTGCCTATTCAATGAAGCTCAAAAGGCTTTTAATCGGGTAACTTCGAGTGTCCCTTTATTATGTATTTTAAATTTGAAATTACAAATAATCCTAACACCTTTCTTTATGCTTGCAGTCCTCGGTATTGAACCATAAGACTTTCCTCTGAATCCGGGAGGAGTTAGCCTAACACGAGTTCGAGGTTCGGGAGCTTACTGAGAAGTGTGACACTAATAATCTTTTGAGTGAGAAACTTCATGCCGAGTTAGAAGCGGCTCGGAAGAAGCATGTCGAGTGGGCCGAGCAGGTAAATCGAGTACTTGAAGATAGTGACGACGAACTAGACTAAATGGCTAACGATCCGATCATGCAGGTTCGACAAAGGCTTGAACAAATCGGGCAGATCCAGGCGCAGGTATATACGATGCAGCTAAGGTCGAGGAGTTCAAGAAAAATATGGATCTCATAACCTCATAAAAGGAAGTTGTTAAAGCACAAATGGTGTCGGTCGAGGCCCAGCTTCGGGATGCAAAAGAGAAAACCTTGGTGCAGGCTAAGAAGATCGAAGAGCTCTAATCTGAGCTAAACTCCGCTACTTCTGGTCAAGAGAGTCTGGCCAAGGAACTCGAGGCGGCCAAATCAGAGGTGGCTATGGCCAAGACCAATGTTGATGCTAAAGTGGCCCAATTCAAGGTTGATGTCGAGGCGATTCAGGAGCAAGCCAAAAGCATGGTGGAGCATGCAAGGTGGCAAGATTGAAGGGAAGCCCTCGAGGGAGTCCATGCTCAGAACTTCAACATACTGGCGGAAATCGAGAATGCGAAAGTAGAAGATGCCAGGACCCGAAAGCTGGCTTTTCTCGAGGAAGATTCCGAGAGCTTAACCGAATCTGAAGGTGGAGAAGATCCTGAGGATGAAGACACTTCCCCCGAGTAAATTTCTATATCAGGCCATTGTAAATTTCTGTATCGGGCCATTCTGGCCTTTGTAAAAGGATTATTTATATATATATATATATATCTATATATATAAGGCTTTCTTTCCCTTTTGATTTTCAAATTTTCCCTTTACTTTATTACTTGTATTCACAAGGGTCGGAATGCCTAGCATAATAACTTAGGTTATGTTCGAAAGTTCAAAGAAACCTTGACTTTACATTACTTTGTTTTAAGGCGTCTTGGGGGTTCGATGTTACCAGAAACCTTTTCCCAAAGTAGGTAGCCGAGATTATAGTTTGCCAAGGGTAGCCTATTAAAACCGGTATATGTTGATGATATCATTTTTGGGGCAACAGCGGACTCACTTTGTGAGGAGTTTGTAAAATTCATGGGAAGTGAGTTTGAGATGAGCTTGATGGGCGAGTTGGAGTTTTTCTTGGGTCTTCAAGTGAAGCAGTCCACAAAGGAAACATTTATCAGTCAGCAGAAGTATATCAAGGAGCTTCTGAAGAGGTTTGATATGGAAGCATCAAAAGTGATTGACACTCCCATTGCCACTGCCACTCGACTGGACATGGATGAATCTGGCTCTCTAGTTAACCAAACAATATATCGAGGCATTATTGGATCTCTCCTCTATATCACTGCCAGAAGGTCAGATATTGTATTCAGTGTGGGACTATGTGGAAGGTTTCAGTCAAGTCCCAAGGAATCTTATCTAAAGGCTGCCAAAAGGATTCTGAGATATCTTAAGGGAACACATGACCTGGTTCTATATTACCCTTCAGGTGACAATTTTAATCATGTTAGGTATGCTGATGCTGATTATGCAGGTTATCTTGTGGACAGGAAAAGCACATCTGGAATGGCTCACTTCTTAGGATCCTGTCTGATTTCATGGGGCACAAGGAAGAAAAATTCAGCAGCTTTTTCAACAGCTGAAGTAGAATATGTTGATGCAGCTTCCTGTTGTGCTCAGCTTCTATGGATCAAACAATAATTGGAGGATTTCAGAGTATACACTGTCTGTGTGCATCTTCTATGTGACAAAACAAGTGCACTCAACACGACCAAGAACCCGGTCCAGCATAAAAGAACCAAGCACATTGATGTGAGACATCATTTTCTCAAAGACAATGTGGAGAAGGGGCTTATCTGCATGAAGTTTTGTAGTACAGAAGACCAAATTTTGCATACATATTCACCAAAGCTCTGAGCATGGAACATTTTGAGAGAAATAGGATGGCACTAGGGCTAATAAAGCCTACTTTAGAACTTGATTCTTTCCATATAGCTATGAAAGTTACATTCAGGTAAAATTAGCTAAAGTGTTTTCAGCCAAGTCTAACTCACATCTATACTGTTGCAGGTAGACATGTATATTGATTATAGAAGCTAAAGAAATAATGCATGAGCGGTAAAAGAGGGTTGAGAATTTTTGGAAGACCAGTCAAGAACCTGGTTCTTGTACCACATGTTAGTAATCTTGTGTTTTTCTTATGCATATCTCAAAAGATACAAAATTAAATGCCACATCATCCACCTTTTCAGACCCTGTATGTCACGTCTTTTTGTTCAAATCCTTTTACTTCCCTCTGAAATGTTGCACCTTCCCACAAACCTACCGCCATTTCAGAACTCGTTTCTCTTCCCTCATAATTGTCTTTTCCCTCATTAAAACCCTTTACTTCCAAACCTTGAGTGATCGTCTCTCTCTCTTTCAGCCCTTCCAAAACCTTCAACTTAATCATCTACCATGGCTGAAGAGCAACCAACCCTACCCACCATTAAAGAGAAAACCCGCGACTCCTCTGTTACTGCAGAGACACTACCAAACGCCCCCTCTTCCACCATTGTTGACACCGGAACACCTAAACGTGATTCCCCTTCACCCTCTATCTCTCTCACCACTCCCTCAAACCATGCTCCTCCTTTAAGTGTTGAGAATTCAGAAGTCCTTAAAATCGATAGTGTCTCTTCTCTGTCGCCTGATATTCTCAAAGAACATAACAAGGATGAAGAAAAGGGTGAAACTCCATAGGCAAAAAAGGTATCTGAGGAAGATATTGATCAGTGTACAAGTCTTCTAGTCTTGGATATTGTTGCTCCCATGGAACCTCAGGAGAAAGAGGCCATAGAAAACATGTTGGCCATTGCTGCTGAGGGACTAGTGAATAAGGTACCTCCTACCATGCCTGAGTCTCAGGGGGAAGGGAGACATCCCATAAGGGAGAAGGAACAATGGTGCTCTTCGAACCATCTGCACCGGAAGAAGCTACTGGGACCCCTGTTGATGAACTTGATCCCTCTCCTAAGGAAACAGGTCAGGAATCATCATCCCAGGTCAGCTTCAACCCTGTAACTTCTCCTCACTTTGATGCTGAGCCTTTGGATTTAATCCCTCCTATTGTGAGATCTAGTGATGAGGATGAACATGATGATTTAGTTCTCAGTGTACGTTTTAAAGTAAAGAAGCCCGTGGTCACTCCTGAGCCCTTCTAAGCGACCTACCACAAGGTTGCAAACGAAGAAGGCTCTTGAGTCTGCCTTGAAGAAAAGCAAAAGGAATAGCAAGAAAAAGAAAAAGAGGCTAGTGAAGGATGAAGACATTATTTGTGATACGAATATACCGGTAGTAGATGTCACGCCCCAAACCTGGGGAGGCGTGGTTGGCACCCGGTGTCGTGCTGGCCCGAGCGAATCACTTTATAACTCATGATCATCCGACCAAAACTAGAACATACATAGGTCGAGTTGGTTGAACTCATTCCTTTTGTAACTATCATGAGCCAACATGGCCACAACTCATAATGTAAAAGTATAAGTGGGAAAATATTGTATCACTGAATCATTTTTCTTAAAACATGAATACATATGGGCCTTCAAGGCCTCTGACATACTGTACAAAATGAACCTCTATCTACAAAGCCTCGTAGATTATTTGACATCAAATAGGACAGGGTACCTGCTTACCCATAAGTTTGTGGTAAAACTTTGACACGATGACTCATAGACTCGGTTGCACTCCAAATTAGATAGAGTCTTACCGATCCTTCACTGAATGCCAATCTTGTCTACTATGAGGGCTTGTCAAACTGATTATCTATACTTGCAGGCATGAATGCAGTGTCCCCAACAAAAGGTCGTCATTACAAATAATGTACTGAGTATATAAGGCATAACTGAAACATAACAGTAAGTCAACATTAATTAAAGACATATAAGAATCAACTTGAATCTCTGAAGTTCAACTGAATATGAATACTTATTATACTTAGATATATACAATGCTTATCTTTGATACTATTATCCATATCGCATGATGCATGACTGCCCAACTGATCAGCGGTAACTGCCCGACCGACCGTAGCTCGGTGGTAAATATGTACCTGCCCAACCGGCCGTTGCTCAGTGGTAAATGCATGACTTCCCGACCAACCATAGCTCGCTGGTAAATGTATAACTGCCCAATCGGTCGTAGCTCGGTGGCAAATGAGTTTGAAATCTCATGTTATAAAAAATGGAGATGTGATTCATGTCTTTAAGACATAATGGTTCCATTTTTCCTAAAATAGTATCTGATTGATTCGTGTCTTTTAAGATATTTAATGGTCCCTTTTTTCCAAATTGGTATATGATTCATGTTAGAAGACTTGTGTAACGATCCGACCGGTATTTTTGCGTTATCGGACCCCGTTCCCCTAAATGGAATTTCCCATAGCGGATTTTTGTAATTTATGACTTGCAGGGGCTGGTGGTCCGGGATTCGGAGGTGTTTAGAGTGCAATAGGAACAATTGGTTCCTAAATGTTGGCCTTTAAGGCCAACTTTGACTTCGGTCAACATTTTGGGTAAACGACTTCGGAATCGAGTTTCTTCGATTCCGGTAGCTTCGTGTGATGATTTCAGACTTGGGTATATGTTCGGATTGGGTTTCTGATGACCCGGGGGCATTTTGGCGCCCAATATTGAAATAAGAAGTTCCTTAAGTTCATATTTTGGTTTGGGGCGTATTTTTGTGTTATCGAGGTCCGAACGTAATTCCAAGACTGGGACTAGTTCTTTTATGTTAATTATGACTTGCCTGCAAAATTTGGTGTCATTCCGAGTTGTATAGGTCAGTTCGGCACGTTGTTAGCAAAGTCTTGAAAACTTAAAGTTCCTAAGTTTGGTTCTTGGGGTTTGGGGGTGTGATTTTTAGTTTTAGCATTATTTTGGGTGTTCCAAAGGCTCGAGCGAGTCCGTATTATGATTTGGGACTCGTTGGTATATTTGGACTAGGGCTCGGGTGGGCCCAGGTGTCTTCCGAACACCTAATGGGGCTAAAAACCAGCAAAACATAGCTGCTGGTGCACCTGTTCTGGTGTGACCGCAGGTGCGGTTGCCCTGTCGCAGATGCGGGACCGCTCCTGCGGTCCCCCAGCATCGCAGGTGCGATCATACAATGGCCTGGACACTTATCACAGGTGCGGAATATATTCCGCAGGAGCGGAGCCGCAGGTGCGGGCCTAGGCTCCCCAGCCCATTTACACAGGTGCAAGATTTTTCTCGCAGGTGCGATCCTCGAGGTGCAGGTGCGAAAACACTGTCCAGGCAGTGTATTTTTATACACGGGTTTTAAACCCATGTTCTCACTTTCCTTCTTCTTCCTTGGGCGATTTTCCTCCATTGTTAAGGGATAACGACCTGGTCTTCTAAGGTAAGTGACCTCTACTCAAAAATTTGCTTCATGCATGGATTTCTAGCTTAATTAACTACATAAATTAGTGCAAAAATCAAGAATTTGGGTAGTAACCTGGAACTTGTGATAATTATAGAATTTTCTGTGAATTGGCCATGAAATCAAGTAAGAATCGTATATTAATGATCCTTAGGCTATGGGTGAGTATTTTCTTCAAAAATTTCCGGAATCCGAGCATGTGAGCCCGGGGTGTATTTTGGGATATCTTCAAAAAAGATGAATAGGGTAAACTAGTAAGAGAATTTCATACTTTTGAGTGTATATTGACATATTTATATAATATTTGACTAGTTTCGAGTCCTCGGGTGTAGAGTTTGGAGGTTCGGGCGCGTTCTTGACCCGGGAAGTAGGTTCTATGCGAGGTGAGTCTCCTTTCTAACCTTGTACGAGGGAATTGTCCCCATAGGTAATAATAAATGATTGAATTTTGCTTAATTGCGGGGCCTACGCACGCACAAAGTGACGAGAGTCCGTGCGTAGCTACTACTATGTTATGTCGGGTAGTCTTTAGGACTCACAAGCATGCTTATATGCCTTATTTGTATCCCTGCATGTATTTTCTAGCCGATTATTATCCTTGAAACTAGCATGAGAAAATGGAAGGTTATATTAAATATTGATGTTGCCTTGAACTCTATATTTCCTGAAATTACTGATAAACTATGTGTATGTATACGAGCACCCATGTCGCATGTATGATCCGTGAGCGGGGTAGCCTTATATTATGTCAACCGCATCGCACAATCGATTCGCAAGCGGGGTAATAGATGCATCTATGGTTCCAGCTGTTCGACCCTTCGGCAGTGCACATTTAAATTGTCGCGTCGCTTCGGCCGTACGCCTCGGCATACTATATGCTATGTATTTGATTGAGAGTCTTATTAATATTGTCAAATGAATTTTTCTATGTGGTAGGGGGTTTGGACTTGTATTAACTATTGTTATTTGACACTTGCGGTAGGTGGTAGTTCATATACATGATATTCCATGTCTACTTGATTTACGTAATTGTTAATCTTAATTAAACTTGTTTAATTATATTTGCTAAGGACCCTAGTGAGTATTACGTCTACCTCTCGTCACTACTTCTTCGAGTTTAGGCAGGATACTCACTGGGTACATATTTGTTTATATGTACTCATGCTACGCTTGTGTACTTAATTATATAGGTTCTGAGGCTGGTACATTTGGTTATCATACCGGAGCGCAATCTTGAGAGTACTTACTGGGCTAGACTACACGGTGAGATGCTCTTCCCAACGTTCCTCAGCAGCAATGTGGAGTTCCTATTACTTTTTTTTGGATATTTTGTCTACCCCTTTCAGACAAATTGTATATTATTTTGTCTACTTTGTACATTCCACTAGTAGCCTGTGGACTTGTGACACTAGATCTTGGCACGCGTAGTTAGTTTTCTAATATTTTGGCTACATTACACATATTGGCAAACAATATTTTGAGTTCATTTAATCAAATTGCATCGCTTGACTGTTTTCTTTAAATGATTTTTCAATCAAAAACTTGTCAAGCACTTAAGTATTTAAATAAGTAAAGACATCTCGGTAGTAATTGATGTTGGCTTGCCCGACCCCGGTGTGGGGCGCCACCACGATCTGAGTTGGAATTTGGGTCGTGACAACATGGTATCAGAGCTCTAGGTTCACATAGGTCTCACAAGTCACAGGCACACCTAGTAGAGTCTTGCGGATCGATGCGAAGACCTACGTATTTATCTTCGGGAGGCTATAGGGTGTTAAGAAACCTCTCTTTATTCTTATTCTATCGTGCTGTTGATAGTCTTACTAAATCTCCTTCTTCTATTCTCTCACAGATGGTGAGGACTCGGGCAGCTTATATTCCGGAACCGGGAGATGTCGCTACCCCCACCGTCCGAGGCCGTGGCAGAGGCCGGGGGAGGGCACCTGCCCGAGGTAGGGGATGAGGGCGTCCTAGAGTTGCTCCATTAGCACCTCCAGAGGATCCTATCATCGAGGAGAAGGCCGAGGTACCTCCAGAAGGTCCTGCCCCAGTAGATTTCATGACTGCATCGGGTTTTCAGGAGATCATGGGCTGTATGATGTGGTTCATGGACACTATGACCTAGGATGGTTTATTTCCAGCGGATCCTGCCACTTCTCAGGCAGGATGGGGAGCTCAAACCCCTTCCGTCAAAGCCGCAAGTCATGCAGCGGCAGTATATCAGACTCCGAATACTCTGCCCGTGGACGGAGCACAGCCAGTGGTAGCAGCACTAGAGCTCAGAACGACGGCGGACGGTGATCCGCAGAAGCTACTTGATAGATGGACTCGATTTCACCCTCCGATCTTTGGAGGTGAGAAAGGCGAGGATGCCCAGGACTTTATTGATAGGTGCAGGGACAGACTGCACAACATGAGGATTTTGGAGTCCCATGGAGTCGACTTCACTACCTTCCAGCTAGAGGGCAGGGCCCGCAGATGGTGGCAGTCATTTATCCTTGGTAGGCCAACAGGTTCCCCTACTATCACATGGGAGCAGTTCACTCAGCTGTTCCTGGACATGTATATTCCACCCTTCGAGAGGGAAGAGCTGCGGTACCAATTTGAGCAACTGGAGCAGGGGCAGATGTCAGTAACAGACTACGAGGCCAGGTTTTCAGAGTTGTCCCGCCATGCCCTTATGATTCTTCCTACAGATGCTGAGAGAGTGCGGAGGTTTGTAGCTGCGCTACACTCCGGTATTAGGGCCAACATGGCCCGAGAGGTGGAGATGGGTACTCTTTATCAGCTTGTGGTCGAGATAGCTCGCCGAATTAAGGGTTACCGATCGAGGATAAGGGAGCCGGTTCAGTAGGATAAGAGAGCTAGATTTTCTGGAGATTTCAGAGGTGCCCCAGCCAGGGGTAGAGGTCAGTTCGAGAGAGGCCAGCCCAGTAGGCCTCCATATTCAGCCCCTCCACCACCTTCTCGTGGTGCTCCAGTGAGACCTTATTTCAGCGCCATGCTGGAGAGTTCTCACCGCCCACCATCTATTTAGGGTCCCTCCGATGGGTATTCAGGTCATCAAGGGTCTCCTAGTCCTTATCTCAATGCTATGCCAGAGAGTTCTCATCGTCCCCCAGCTATCCAAGGTTCATCTTCAAGGCAGCAGGCCATGCCTCCAGCGAGGTGTTATGAGTGTGGGGATCCAGGCCATTTGAGGAGGACTTGTCCCAGGCTTAGGAGCAAGGCTATTCAGCCGAGTTATCAGCCTGCACTCCCAGCACCGATGCCCTGTCCACCTAGATGTGGAGGACAGGCTGGTAGAAGTCGTCCAAGAGGTGGAGGCCAGACAGGGGGAGCTCAGCTAGCTCCTATTCAGTCCAGCGGAGGTCAGTCTTCAGGTACTCCAGCCAGATTCTACGCCATTCCGGTCGGGGCATATGCAATGGCCTCAGATGCCGTGATCACAGGTATTATTTTAGTATGTGGTAGGGAGGCATCAGTGCTATTTGACCCAGGATCTACTTATTCATATGTGTCAGCCTTGTTTGTTTGTTTTCTGGATGCTCCTCGTGACTTCTTGGGTTCTCCTATATATGTATCCACTCCCGTTGGTGATTCTGTAGTGGTAGACAAGATTTATCGGTCTTGTATGATCACATTTTGTGGGTTCAAGACTAGAGCAGACCTCCTATTGCTCGATATGATTGATTTTGAGATTATCCTGGGCATGGATTGGCTGTCCCCTCATCATGCCATCTTGAATTGCCATGCCAAGACAGTTACTTTGGCCATATCTGAGTTGCCTAGGCTGGAATAGAGAGGTTCCTCGGTTAGCGTATCCAGTAGGGTTATCTCCTTCCTGAAGGCTCGACATATGGTCGAGAAAGGTTGTTTGGCGTATCTTACCTACGTGCGAGACACCACCGCCGAGTCTCCGAGATTGATTCAGTGCCCGTTGTTCGAGAGTTTGCTGATGTATTCCCCTCAGACCTTCTAGGCATGCCTCCGGATCGTGATATATTTTGCATTGATTTAGCTCCAGATACTCAGCCATTTCCATTCCCCCGCACCGTATGACTCCTAAGGAGTTGAAGGAGTTGAAGGATCAGCTAGAGGAGTTGTTGACTAAGGGGTTTATCAGATCGAGTGTATCACCGTGGGGTGCTCCAGTTCTATTTGTGAAGAAGAATGATGGGTCCATGCGAATGTGTATTGATTACCGCCAGCTGAACAAGGTCACCATAAAAAAACAAGTATCCGTTGCCGTGCATTGATGATTTGTTTGACCAGCTGCAGGGTGCCAGTGTGTTTTCTAAGATAGACTTGAGATCGAGCTATCATCAGTTGAAGATTCGGGCCTCATATGTCCCGAAGACTGCTTTTCGCACGAGATATGGCCACTATGAGTTCCTGGTGATGTCCTTTGGCTTGACTAATGCTCCAGCAGCATTTATGGATTTGATGAATAGGGTGTTCAGGACGTATATTGATTCTTTTGTCATCGTCTTCATTGATGACATCTTGATTTACTCATGTAGCCTGGGAGAGCACGAGAAGCATTTGAGAGTTGTGCTCCAGGCTCTGCGAGAACAAAAGCTTTATGCTAAGTTCTCCAAGTGTGAGTTTTGGTTGGATTCCGTGGCGTTCTTGGGACATGTAGTATCCGGAGCGGGTATGAAGGTTGATCCTAAGAAGATTGAGGCAGTTCAGGGTTGGCCACGTCCTACTACAGCTACAGAGATCAGGAGCTTCTTGGGCCTAGCAGGCTATTATCGGTGATTTGTGGAGGGATTTTCATCCAATGCAGCCCCATTGACCAGATTGACTCAGAAGAATGCTCCATTCCGGTGGTCCGACGAGTGTGAGGCGAGCTTTCAGAAGCTCAAGACGGCATTGAACTCAACACCAGTTCTAGTATTTCCTTCCGGTTCTGGGATATATACAGTGTATTGCGACGCTTCACGTGTTGGCTTGGGGTGTGTGTTGATGCAGGAAGGGAGAGTTATTGCTTATGCTTCGCGCCAGCTGAAGGTCCATGAGAAGAATTATCCGGTGCACGATTTGGAGTTGGCAGCGATTGTTCATGCTCTTAAGATTTGGAGGCATTACTTGTATGGGGTGTCTTGTGAGGTTTATACAGACCACCGCAGCTTGCAGCACTTATTCAAGCAGAGGGATCTTAATTTGAGGCAGCGCAGGTGGCTTGAGTTGCTGAAGGATTATGATATCACCGTCCTTTATCATCCGGGTAAGGAGAATATAGTAGCAGATGCTTTGAGCAGGAAGGCAGAGAGTATGGGTAGTTTGGCTTTCATTGAAGCGGAGGAGAGACCTCTGACCTTGGACATTCAGTCCCTAGCTAATCGCTTGGTGAGGTTAGATCTTTCAGAGACTCGTCGAGTTATTGCACATGTAGTTGCTTAGTCTTCGTTATTGGGGGAAATTAAGGCTCGGTAGTATGCTGATCCACGCTTGGCAGAACTACGGGAGACGGTGGTTCAGGGTGGTGCCAAGGAGGTTACTATTGGCGAGGATGGTGTTCTGAGACTTTAGGATCGGTTGTGTGTTCCTAATGGTTATAGCTTGAGGCGGAGGATTCTAGAGGAGGCACACAGTTCGCGGTATTCTGTTCACCCTGGTGCTACGAAGATGTATCATGATCTGAAGCAGCATTTCTGGTGGAGGCGAATGAAGAAAGACATTATGGAGTATGTGTCTAGGTGTCTTAACTGCAGCAGGTTAAGTATGAGCATTAGAGGCCATGAGGCCTACTTCAGCAAATGCCCATTCCTGAGTGGAAGTGGGAGCGCATCACTATGGACTTCGTGGTTGGGTTGCCTCAGACCTTGCGGAAGTTTGACGCGGTTTGGGTCATCGTGGATAGGTTGGCCCAGATTTACATTCGAGAGATAGTCCGGTTGCATGGTGTGCCGGCGTCCATTATATCAGATCGAGGTCCTCAGTTCACCTCGCACTTCTGGAGAGCATTGCACAGAGAGATGGGTACTCAGATAGACCTCAGCACAACATTTCATCCGCAGACTGATGGTCAGTCGGAGCGTACGGTTCAGATACTGGAGGACATGCTCAGAGTATGTGTGATTGACTTTGGGGGTCAGTGGGACCAGTTCTTGCCTTTGGCCAAGTTTTCTTACAATAACAGTTATCAGTCCAGCATTGAGATGACTCCATTTGAGGCTTTATATGGTCGGCGATGTCGTTCTCCTATCAGGTGGTTTGAGCCTAGCGAGGCTAAGTTATATGGCACGGACTTGGTGAGAGATGCCTTGGAGAAGGAGAAGTTGATTCAGGTGAGGCTCCGCACAGCAAAGTCCAGACAGAAGATCTACGCGGATCAGAGGGCACGTGATGTGTCATTTATGGAAGGAGATAAGGTTCTGCTGAAGGTTTTGCCGATGAAGGGCATTATGAGATTCGGGAAGAAGGGCAAGCTGAGTCCGAGGTTTATAGGTCCTTTCGAGGGATTGAGGCGTGTTGGAGAGGTTGCCTATGAGCTTGCTCTACCTCCCCACTTTTCGGGAGTCCATCCGGTCTTTCATGTATCCATGCTCCGGAGATATCATGCGGACTTCTCTCACGTGGTTGATTTCAACACTATTCAGTTGGCTGAGAGCTTGGGCTACGAGGAAGAGCCAGTTGCCATTATTGACAGACAGGACCGCCAGTTGAGGTCCAAAAGGGTTTCTGCGGTGAAGGTCCAGTGGAGAGGCCAACCAGTTGAGGAGGTGACCTGGGAGTCCGAGGAGGACATGCGGAACAGATATCCACATTTATTCAGCACTTCAGATATGATTCTAGACCCGTTCGAGGACGAACGTTTGTTTAAGAGGTGGAGAATGTAACGACCCGACTGGTCGTTTTGTGTTATCGGACCCCGTTCCCCTAAATGGAACTTCCCATAGCTTTTTGTGATTTATGACTTGCGGGGGCTGGTGGTCCAGGATTTGGAGGTGTTTAGAGTGCAATAGGAACAATTGGTTCCTTAAGGTTGGCCTTTAAGGCCAAGTTTGACTTCGGTCAACATTTTGGGTAAACGACCTCTGAATCGAGTTTCGTCGATTCCGGTAGCTTCGTGTGATGATTTCAGACTTGAAATAAGAAGTTCCATAAATTCATATTTTGGTTTGGGGCGTGTTTATTTGTTATCGAGGTCCGAGCGGAATTCCGAGACTGGGACTAGTTCCATTATGTTAATTATGACTTGCCTGCAAATTTTGGTGTCATTTCGAGTTGTATAGGTCAGTTCGGCATGTTGTTAGCAAAGTCTAGAAAACTTAAAGTTCCTAAGTTTGGTTCTTGGGGTTTGGGGGTGTGATTTTTGGTTTTAGCATTATTTTGGGTGTTCCAAAGGCTCGAGCGAGTCCGTATTATGATTTGGGACTCGTTGGTATATTTGGACTAGGGCTCGGGTGGGCCCAGGTTCCTTCCGGGCACCTAACGGGGCAAAAAACCAGCAAAACATAGCTGCTGGTGCACTTGTTCTGGTGTGACCACAGGTGCGGTTACCCAGTCGCAGGTGCGGGACTGCTCCTGCGGTCCCCAGCATCACAGGTGCGGTCACACAATGGCCTGGCCACTTATCGTAAGTGCGGAATATATTTCGCAGGAGCGGAGTCGCAGGTGCAGTCTCCACTCTGCAGATGCGGGCCCAGGCTCCCCAGCCCATTTACACAGGTGCAAGATTTTTCTCGCAGGTGCGATCCTCGAGGTGCAGGTGCGAAAACACTGTCCAGGCAGTGTATTTTTATACACGGGTTTTAAACCCATTTTCTCACTTTCCTTCTTCTTCCTTGGGCGATTTTCCTCCATTGTTAAGGGCTAACGACCCGGTCTTCTAAGGTAAGTGAACTCTACTAAAAAATTAGCTTCATGCATGGATTTCTAGCTTAATTAACTACATAAATTAGTGCAAAAATCAAGAACTTGGGTAGTAACCTAGAACTTGTGATAATTTCAGAATTTTCTGTGAATTGGCCATGAAATCAAGTAAAAATCGTATATTAATGATCCTTTGGCTATGGGTGAGTATTTTCTTCAAAAATTTCCGGAATCCGAGCAGGTGGGCCCGAGGGTGTATTTTGGGATATCTTCAAGAAAGATGAATAGGCTAAGATAGTAAGAGAATTTTATACTTTTGAGTGTATATTGACGTATTTATATAATATTTGACTAGTTTCGAGTCCTCGGGTGTAGAGTTTGGAGGTTCGGGCGCGTTCTTGACCCGGGAATAGGTTCTATGCGAGGTGAGTCTCCTTTCTAACCTTGTAAGAGGGAATTGTCCCCATAGGTAATTATAAGTGATTGAATTCTCCTTAATTGCGGGGCCTACGCACGCACGAAGTGACAAGAGTCCGTGCATAGCTACTACTATGTTATGTCGGGTAGTCTTTAGGACTCACAAGCATGCTTATATGCCTTATTTGTATCCCTGCATGTATTTTCTAGCCGATTATTATTCTTGAAACTAGTATGAGAAAATGGAAGGTTATATTAAATATTGATGTTGCCTTGAACTCTATATTTCCTGAAATTACTGATAAACTCTGTGTATGTATACGAGCACCCATGTCGCATGTATGATCCGTGAGCGGGGTAGCCTTATATTATATCAACCGCATCGCACGATCAATTCGCGAGCGGGGTAATAGATGCATCTATGGTTCCAGCCGTTCGACCCTTCAACAATGCACATTTAAATTGTCGCGTCGCTTCGATCGTACGCCTTGGCGTACTATATGCTATGTATTTGACTGAGAGTCTTATTAATATTGTCAAATGAATTGTTCTATGTGGTAGGGGGTTTGGACTTGTATTAACTGTTGTTATTTGACACTTGCGGTAGGTGGTAGTTCATATACATGATATTCCATTTCTACTTGATTTACGTAATTGTTAATCCTGATTAAACCTGTTTAATTATATTTGCTAAGGACCCTAGTGAGTATTACATCTACCTCTCGTCACTACTTCTTCGAGTTTAGGCGGGATACTCACTGGGTACACATTTGTTTATATGTACTCATGCTACGCTTCTATACTTAATTGTACAGAATCTGAGGCTGGTACATCTGGTTATCATACCGGAGTGCGATCTTGAGAGTACTTACTGGGCTAGACTACACGGTCAGCTACTCTTCCCGACGTTCCTCAACAGCAATGTGGAGTTCCTATTACTTTTTTTTGGATATTTTGTCTACCCCTTTCGGACAAATTGTATATTATTTTGTCTACTTTGTACATTCCACTAGTCGCCTGTGGACTTGTGACACTAGATCTTGGCACGCGTAGTTGGTTTTCTAATATTTTGGCTACATTACACATATTGACAAACAATCTTTTGAGTTCATTTAATCAAATTGCATCACTTGACTGTTTTCTTTAAATGATTTTTCAATCAAAAACTTGTCAAGCACTTAAATATTTAAATAAGTAAAGACATCTCGCTAGTAATTGATGTTGGCTTACCCGACCCCGGTGTTGGGCGTCAACACGATCTGAGTTGGAATTTGGGTCGTGACAACTTGTCAAATTCTTAAATCTTGCCACATATTAATATATATGCCACATATCACTCAATTGTAAGAGTCACAATTTGGACATGGACTTGCTGCCACGTGACATTTCGGTCTTTATCCAAAAGACCTTAATTAACTACTAAGTAATAATTAACTTTGTTAATTTTCCCATTAACCAATAATTAACCAATTACCCACATAATTAAGAATCATCTCAAATTACTTATTATACTACTTACTTTTAACACACTTTATACATCTTGCTATTATGATCATGTGGTATATTACTAGTCCATAAACACAGGGTATTACAACTTGAACCATATTTTATCTCTAAATGTCAAACTTCAATCAACCTCATTTTCTTCAACTCGTTTACCCTCTCACCTTCACGACTTTACTTATCACTGGTTATAAATATCATAAGCACTTATAGCCTAAAAGATAGTCTTGTCCTCATCCTAAAATACTAATATTATAATATTAAAATAATAAATAGTGGTACTATATAAAATCAATACATATATTATTATTTCGTTAAAACATCCATGTAAAAATACATATATTTTCTCAACTTTTAATTTTGCTAATGTCATATAAAGAGTACAAATTTTTGTATGCTTAATTCTAAAAATAGTAAAAACATAACCTTCTTTTGTGAGAAATAACTTCTATCTTTTTTTTACAATAAATAACATCTTATTCATAAATTTTCTCATATTATGTGTGTAATTTATCATATCTGAAAGTAGTAACAATGATAACTATCCAAAATTATACTTATAAAACTTTTACTAAAATACTCCACTTAAAAGAAAATACCACACTAACATAATATCTAACGGTATCAAGGTTGTAAACTTACAGGGTCTCACCATAATAATGTCTTTAACCCTCTATAACCTCCTAATAGACATAATCCCTTTGAACTCATGTGGATTTACAACGGCACATCCTAATGCTAAGGTACGAGATGTAACATCCTCCCCCCCATTTAGAAACATTCGTCCTCGAATGTTAACTCTTTGAGATTTTCAAAACTCTCGCTAGGGTCTCCTTTGTATACTAAACTAAAACCAAACCTCTATCTGAGCTCTGGACTATTCACAACCTTTTGTACTTGAGTATCTCGTATTTTCTTCCCCTTTACCTTACGTACCTTTCAATCTTGCATCGTATCTTCTGGTTCTTTCATAACTTCCCTTCCACATAAGTAGAAACTACATCTACGCCTTAAAGCTCTATTGTGATAGCACCTCTAGTGCATAGAAAATCCGGTGAAAACTTTATACTGACTTCTTACGACTTGGCTCTATGGAACGATCTGAAAACAAAAGAAGGGTAACATTTCTTAAATGCCCTATAGCCTCTCAGTTATAAATGTGGCGCGCAACACACTCATAAGTGAGACACTACTAGGCACGGCTTTACAGACTTGCTAGGATACGACGCGCTCTGATACCACTTTGTCAAGCCCCAAACCTGGGGAGGCGTGGCTGGCACCCGGTGCCGTGCTGGCCCGAGCGAACCACTCTATAACTCATGATCATCCGACCAAAACTAAAACATACATAGGTCGAGTTGGCTGAACTCATTCCTTTTGTAACTATCATGGGCCAACATGGTCACAACTCATAATGTACACGTGTAAGTGGGAAAACACTATATCACTGAATCATTTTTCTTAAAACATGAATACATATGGACCGTCAAGGCCTCTGACATACTGTACAAAATGAACCTCTGTCTACAAAGCCTCTAAGATTATTTGACATCAAATGCGACAAGGTACCGGCCTACACATAAGTCTGTGGTAAAACTTTGACACGATGACCTATAGAATCGGCTGCACTCTGAATGAGATGGAGTCTTACCGATCCTTTGCTGAATGCCAATCTCGTTTACTATGAGGGCTCGTCAAATTGATTATCTATACCTGGAGGCATGAATGCAGCATCCCTAATAAAAGGACGTTAGTACGAATAATGTACTGAGTATGTAAGGCAGAACTGAAACATAACAGTAAGTCAACATTAATTAAAGAAATATAAGAATCAACCTGAATCTCTGAAGTGCCACCGTATATGCATACTTATTATACTTACATATATACAATGCTTCTCGTTGAGACTATTATCCATATTGTATGATGCATGACTTCCCAACTGATCAGTGGTAACTTCTCAACTGGCCATAGCTCGATGGTAAATATGTAACTTCCCAACCGGCCGTAGCTCAGTGGTAGATGCATGACTGCTCGACCGGCCGTAGCTCGGTGGTAAATGTGTAACTGCTAAACCGTCCATAGCTCGGTGGTAAATGAATATGCATGACTACCCAACCGGTGGTAAATAATGATACATAACTCCCCAACTGGTGGTAACTACCCAAACAGCAGTAGCACGGCAGTAAATGGATGAAGATGCATGTACATGTGTTACTATATTATAAACATTAACATCTCTATAATATACCTCATTAGAGACTTAGGAACATACTTAAACATACTTGAATATCATTTTACAAGAGTGAGTAACATAGACATCCTTAATTTCTAAGAGTAGAACCACTTATGGAATAGCATTACTTATACGTATTGCTACTTCGATCTTGCCAAAAGAATAAAGGATTAGCCTTAACATACCTGAGTCGATTCCCTTGGGAAATATTACATCGTACTCCCTTTATATTGCAAAAACCTCATGTTAATTAAGGTGCTCTAAAATCTCGGGTTTTTGAAGTGTCAAAGACGCTATCATATTTTGAATTATTGAAATCTCACGTTATAAAAAATGGAGATGTGATTCAAGTCTTTAAGGATAATGGTTCCATTTTTCCTAAAATAGTATCTGATTGATTCATGTCTTTTAAGACATTTAATGGTCCCTTTTTCCCGAGATGGTATATGATTCATGTTATAAGACTTGTCAATTCTCAAATTTTGCCACATATTAATAAATATGTAACATATCACTCAATTGTAAGATTCACAATTTGGACATGGCCTTGCTGCCACGTGACATTTCGGTCTTTATCCAAAAGACATTAATTAACCACTAATTAATAATTAACTTTGTTAATTTCCTCATTAACCAATAATTAACCAATTACCCACATAATTAAGAATCATCTCAAATTACTTATCATACTACTTACTTTTAACACACTTTATACATCTTGCTCTTATGCTCATGTGGTATATTACTAGTCCATAAATACGGGGTATTACAACTTGAATCGTATTTTATCTCCAAATGTTAAACTTCGACCAACCTCATTTTCTTCAACTCGTTTACCCTCTCACCTTCAGGACTTTACTTATCACTTGTTATAAGTATCATAAGCACTTATAACCTAAAAGATAGTCTTGTCCTCATCCTAAAGTACTACTATTATAATATTATAATAATAAATCGGGATACTATATAAAATCAATACATACATTATTATTTTGTTAAAACATCCATGTAAAAATACATATATTTTTTCAACTTTTAATTTTTCTAATCTCGTATAAAGAGTATAAATTTTCGTATGCTTAATTCTAAAAATGGTAAAAATATAACCTTCTTTTGTGAGAAAATAACTTCTATTTTTTTACAATAAATAACATATTATTTATAAACTTTCTCATATTATGTGTATAATTTACCATATCCAAAAGTAGTAATAATGGTAACTATCCAAAATTATACTGATAAAACTTTTACTAAAATTCTCTACTTAAAATAAAATACCACACTAACATAATATCTAACAGTATCAAGGTTGTAAACTTACAGGGTCTCATAATAATAATGTCTTAAACCCTTTATAACCTCCTAATAGACATAATCTCTTCGAACTCATGTGGATTTACTACGGCACATCCTATTGCTAAGGTACGGGATGTAACAATAGAAGTGGATGAGGAAGATCAAGAGGAACCAAGTTCCCTGGTTAAGAGATCTCAGAAAAAGAAACAATCCGTTGAGAGTGCTTCAAAAGAAGCTGTTGAAACACCCAGTGAAAAGTCTGTGAAAGGTGGTATCAAGTTGAAGCAAGTTTTGGAGGAAGAATCAGTGTATGATAATGATATTCTAGTGAAATTAAGTGGCAAGGGTAAGTTCATTGGGCAGTCTGGTAAAAGAAAATTGGAAACCGTAGTGGAACCATGTTCTGTGAAAAAAGTGAAAAGTGGAAGTATGCTTGGCAAAGAAAGGTTGAGGTACCAGAAGGTACTGCGGGGTCGCACTTTTGACCCAGAGATTCCTGAGATGGCTAGTATGAGGCAAGTACTTGAGATGGTCGAATTTCAACAGTGGAGTATCTGTTCAATGTGGATGTGCCAAGGTGTATGAGGATGAGATCCAAAGTTATTATGCTGACCTCTTCACTGTTGAATCTGACCATATATGTGCTTTAGTGAATGGGGTAGATACTGTTATGGACTCTGCCGTGTTAGGAGACATTCTCCAGGTCCCGTCTGAAGGTTTGTCATCTATGAGGGGTTCATGAGGTTCAAATTTTAGACACGCCATAGTGAAGGAAAGAGCTGTCCAACAGGGGGAACAGGTACACAAGAAGGCTTTGCTTCCTGTTTATTAGCTGTTATTTGAGTTGGTTAACAAGGTTCTGCTCCCTTGGGCTGAGATGAGGTCTATCACATCCAGGTCTGATTTGTATTTAATGGAAGCATTGGATGAGTTCCGCTCTGTCAATTTGCATGCCATTACGATTGAACATATGCAGAAAGTGGCAGCATTCAAAGATGGGAACCATGGACTTCCTTATGGATTTCTTTTCACGCATGTCTTCAAATTCTTTGGTGTGCCCTTGGGACAGCCAAAGATGGGAACCAGAAAGTAGACCTTTTGGAAATTACTCTAGAGGAATGTGAATGTGTTGAAAACGTTGGAGTAGTAGGAAGCACGTCGACGATCTCACAACTTATCAATGCGCAGAACAGTGCTACAGAGGATATAAGGAAGCTGAAGTCAAGGAATGGCATTCTCGAGACTAAGCTAAGTCAGGCTATAGCGGCACCAGGATCCTCCAGTTCATCAAGTGAAAAGGTTGCTCATCTGAAAAATGAAAATGCTGATCTCAGGAAACAGGTTGAGAACCTGATAGAGAAACTGCTCGCAGAGCAAATATCTGCAAATTCTCGAATTGACCTTTTTCTCAATACTCTTGCTGCTACCTCCAAGCCTTCTTCCTCTAGTGTTCCTTAGGCAAATCTTCAAGTGACCAGTTTCTAGTTTATCTCTTTTGTTTTGATGATTTGTGGTAGTTTATTTTTATTTTTTTGTGGTGTGGATGGAATTCGCTTGTACTGCTCCCGCTTTTCAAAGTCCAAATCTGCCTTTACTGTGATGGCAAAGGCTTATATTTTATTAAAATTAATGAAGACTCTCCTCTTTTGCGGTAAATGCTTGTGTTTTCTGCTTCTTTTTTCTATAATTTTGTGTGCACACATGTGGCATGAGTTAGCTAGGCTAGACTTCTTTATGATGATTGCTTGCTTGTGTATTTTTAATGATGCCAAAAGGGGAAGATAAATTGAAGCAGGGGGGTCTGAGTAAGGGGGAAGCATAATTTCAGGGGGAACTTGTGAAGTTCCTGTTACTTTATCTGGTTATTTTGCTCTGCATATTGTTGTCAATTTTTAAGTTTGTCATCATCAAAAAGGGAGAAATTTATGGGTTTACTGTCTCTTAGATTTATGTTTTGATGATCTAACAAACTTACTGTCAAAGAACCAGATAAAAACCTGATGCACACTTGGTATATATCTCAATCAACGGACTCAAGCTAATGTGAGCTTATGAATTCATACGATAAAGAATCAACTCAGGGACCTGACCTCTTCGGGTTTCCCTGACAATAGTACAAAGTCAACTCTCTGCAGCTGGAAAGTGACTGCCTTTACTGTACACGCTACAGTGCAGAAACAGTGCAGCAGTCACTTCCCATTAGGAAGGACCTTGTACCAACCAAGTGATTACATCATTCAAGTGATGCCATCCAACGTGTATTAACAAGAAGCGTTACAACAAAACATCACTTGAACACTTGTGAATCAACTCAAGCACTCCAGATTTGATAATCAAGCATTGAAGTCACAAGTGCATCAAAGAACAAAGTACAACACTACTACGGACCAGTTCCTACAACAAGTCTCTTGTATGTCCTTAGCTGAGTTGTATATTTGTATTTGTTCTTCATTATAATTCCTACTTTGCTTATTTAGAAGCTTTAATTAGGAACCTCTGAAAACCATAAACCCTTAGTGTTTGTGTCATGACTAAAGTTAGTCATGAATTGAAGTCTTTGTAATAGGTGTATCGCAAAGTGGCTTGTAATAGGTGTATTACAAGTTATTGAGGGATTAAGAGTTTAATTCCTAGGTTGTAATCTAAGATTACTCAGTAGTGAAGTTGAAATCCTACCAGTGTAGGCCGTGGTTTTTGATCCCCTTGATCAGGGATTTTTCCACGTAAAATCCCCTGTGTCATTTACTTACTGTTGCATTAGCTAGTTCTGTAGAAACTGTTATACGACCAGGTCACTACACATTTTGGGGGACTCATACATTCTAGTCCTTATGTTCAAAGTAGGCTTAGAAATTTGGTCTTTTAAGTTTTAACATTGTTAAAAATGAGATATTTTTGGTTTCCTTCAAATATATAGTAATAAATTTCTCTTCTAATTCATCTTTGTGACAAATAAGCTATTACTGTTTTTGCAATTATCTTTCCTTTAATAAATTAAGATGTACTAGTGCATAATCCACAAGTCTGATATAAATTAAAGTCTTGTTAGTCTTGTTCGTCATCTTCTAGCTAGAAACAGAAGATGGAAATAAATATCTAAGAACTGAGGAGACAGTATATAAAAATATCTGAATTTCTCCGGTCTTTAATGTGTTCCTCTTTCTCGTGTATACGAAACTACATTTATCTTCTGTCTTTCATGTTCTCATGATTTCTCAGCGTTAGATTGATTTATTCCCACACATAAGCACAAGTTTTTGTTGGTATAGCTAACATCAGAACATGTTAGGGGAAAGAGATATTATTACAGAAAGTTGTTCTGTGTTGTTTCTTCTACGAAATAAGATGATTGAATGGCTGATCACTACTCATCTTATAAGATATTTATCCACTTTCTATAAAAAGTTAGAACACAAATAAACGTAATTTTATGTTATCTCCACAAGTATGTAGGAATAGTAATCAACACTTAAATTTGAGACCAACTTTCATAATCTCTAGTCATCATTTTTGGTATTATTAATGACTAATATTGCAAAAGAAAGATTTCTTGGTGGATTCCTTTTCTTTCTCGATTTTGTCTATTAATGTCTTTTTCTGTGTGTATGGTGTAACGGAAAATGTTTTCCGTGGAAAATAAGAAAAATATTTTATTCATTTTCCGGTGTTTGGTAAAAGGAAAATAATTTTTCAAGAGTATTCATAAATAATTTAGATACAATAAACATGAAGCCATAAACTTTCGAACCAACAACCTTCCTAACCCACAAATTTCATAAACTTCTGAACCGCTAAACTTTCAAAACTGTGAAACTTCGAACCCGTAAACTTTATAATTTATAAACCCGCAAACTTCCAAACATATAAACCTTCGAATTCATAACTTTGGGACTTGTAAAATTTCGAACCTGTAAACCGAAAGATGAAAAAAATTAAAACTGAAAAATATATATAAAAAATATTGTGTGCAGAAAAACGAAAAAAATAGATATTTGAAATTACAAAAAAAACAAGAAAAAAAGAAAAAACTTTTTTTTGTGCGGGGTGGGGGACAGTTGTTGGGGGGGGGGGGGGG
>ML417448.1:0-26501 GCA_005239525.1 Nicotiana knightiana | reverse complement strand
TAAAAAAGAGACAGGGGGGTGGGGGTGCAAAACACGAAAAAACAGAAATTTGAGGGGGTGGAGCCAAGGAGCTTTGACACGAAGGATCGGACTAAGAAGCCTTTTTCTTGATATTCTCTGAAGGACCCAAGGAACCCGAAGAACAAGAGTAAGTTGATTACTACCGTAAGCCAGTCTGATGAGCCATTGGTGGTAGTTGCAGATTTTGCTGTTATGCCTTTTGCAACTTCCATGCCTTCCACAGCACTCGGGCCTTCCACCGAGACAGCTGCCATACCACCACCTCCATCTTTTTGGGCCATCAGTATCAGTATCAGTGCATTCCTCTTCCACTTATCCACTCACCGCGCTGCGAGTCTCCCAGATATTGACGAGTCTCAACAACTGGATGCAGACAACTACTGCAAAGTTGCCTGACATATCCAGTGTTATTGCAGCACAGTCTTCTACCCTAGCACCCCATGTTCCTCCATCAGTGGAGGAAACATTGAAGAAGATATTAGATAATCAGAAGACCATCATGGATACCTTGGTGGCCCATGGGGAAGCATCTGAGGAGCTAGGTAAACAGGTGAAGAAGATGAGGAAATCCCAAGCTTCTAGAAAATCAGTGGACAAGTTGAGAAGAGAGGTAACCAAGATAGCAGCAGCTGGTGATCTTCCATTTGACTTACTGATGGAGACAGATCCATCAGTACCAGTAGCACCAGTGGCACCAGCTGGCCAGTCTGACGAGCCAAGCCTTGTTGCCCGCACTGCTGAGGCGGTGTTATAGATGTTCACTAACCCCGCTACTCCCCAAGTAGATAATGATGAGATCCAGTTGGAGAAGCCTGAGGGTGGTAATGCTGCTATGCACACTGAGACCACATAGGGAGTTCTCTCTACTCTTTCTCCTTCCTTATTTTGATTTTTGTTAAGCATTGAGGGCATTGCTTATTCTTATCCAGGGGATGGTCTATTTTGATTTGATATGACATTTGGCATTGGCCTGTAATAACTACAATACTCTTTTTATTTTTATTTTCATTATGTATATATTCTTCCCTCCCTATTGATGTATATATTCTTTTTCCCATTCTCGGTTTGTATATTCATTTTTGCTTTCAGTAGTTTATTTTATAACTTATTTATTTTATTTTCTTAGTAGTATAGCTTCTTATTACTTTAATAGCTTCTTTTTGATTTGGTAGCTTCTTTTTATGTTTAAGTGATCATTAATCCTTCGGTTTTCTTAATGCCACAGTTCTTTCCAAAGGTAGTTTTTGTGTGAACCGGGTGACTCTTCCCAGCGATGGATGGCATGACAACCTTCTTAATGGACTGAGTCTATTTTTTATGTTTAGGTAAAAAAAAAAGTAGTAATAATCAATAAGAGAGTCAAGCATACTTCACTTTTTACCAACACACTTAACTACACGCTTATAATTAAAAATAAGTTCTTGGAAAGAAATGGCTCTAGTTAGTGACCTTGTGACTCTTGTGTTGACTTAGGCAATCGTCGAGTGGTTTAGTTGAATCATTAGTGATTTTCAATATTGAATACGGTTGTTGTAGGTCCTCGACTCTATCCTCTTTAACAATCGAGTTGTGTGAGAGGTGAGATGTTTTGTTGCAAGTCCAAGTACCTGTGTGAATGGCCTAGAACTTGCCCTGAATGTGTTTCTAGGAGAAATTCTAAGTTTTGCTTGGCTTGAGAAGTGATTGTAGGCTCTCCTTGGCCTGTTTTGAAATTTTTCACGGCCCACCAATGATGGTATCCCTAGTCAACCCTTTTGAGCCTAAAGCCTTTCTCATTTGATAACCATGTTACAAGCCTTTATGCATTTTGTAGTGACCCTCTCTTGGCACGCGAGCTTTTTTTAACACTCATGAGAAACAATTGACGAAAACATAAGTTTGGTCAAGAGACGAGGAGTTTGAAAGTGGTATCAAGGTCTAAACAGAGAAAAAGAAATGAAGAAAAGGAAAGGCAAAGAAAAAGAAAGAAAGAACAAAAGAAAAATACAAAAAAAAGTGAATAAAGTGAAGGGTTGATGGGATTCAAAGAAATGCAAAAGTGCAAAGTATGGAGAAAACAAAGAAGGAGAAAATGAATATCATGACCAAGAAAGAGTAATGTCAAGTCTCTCTAGTTACCCTAAGGAAAAAGAAAATGCCTCAAAAAGTCGGCAAAGCATGAGCCAAAAAGAGAAAATAGAGTGCTTAAGGAAAGATGAACCCGCTTTATTCTAACATGTCCTACCTTAGTCCAAAGGCCTTCATTACATCCCGAAAAATTCCTACGTGATTTCAAGCCGAGTGAGCTTACATTAGTGGTGATTTACCTGAGGGGCAAGCATATAGTACTTAGAGCCGTACTTGTGACATTCATTTGAGTGAGATGAGCGAACTTTTCATAACTCCTTGAATTGAGTGCTATATTCTTAAGTGAGATAAGCTAATGNTAATTTTATGTTATCTCCACAAGTATGTAGGAATAGTAATCAACACTTAAATTTGAGACCAACTTTCATAATCTCTAGTCATCATTTTTGGTATTATTAATGACTAATATTGCAAAAGAAAGATTTCTTGGTGGATTCCTTTTCTTTCTCGATTTTGTCTATTAATGTCTTTTTCTGTGTGTATGGTGTAACGGAAAATGTTTTCCGTGGAAAATAAGAAAAATATTTTATTCATTTTCCGGTGTTTGGTAAAAGGAAAATAATTTTTCAAGAGTATTCATAAATAATTTAGATACAATAAACATGAAGCCATAAACTTTCGAACCAACAACCTTCCTAACCCACAAATTTCATAAACTTCTGAACCGCTAAACTTTCAAAACTGTGAAACTTCGAACCCGTAAACTTTATAATTTATAAACCCGCAAACTTCCAAACATATAAACCTTCGAATTCATAACTTTGGGACTTGTAAAATTTCGAACCTGTAAACCGAAAGATGAAAAAAATTAAAACTGAAAAATATATATAAAAAATATTGTGTGCAGAAAAACGAAAAAAATAGATATTTGAAATTACNGATGGTATCCCTAGTCAACCCTTTTGAGCCTAAAGCCTTTCTCATTTGATAACCATGTTACAAGCCTTTATGCATTTTGTAGTGACCCTCTCTTGGCACGCGAGCTTTTTTTAACACTCATGAGAAACAATTGACGAAAACATAAGTTTGGTCAAGAGACGAGGAGTTTGAAAGTGGTATCAAGGTCTAAACAGAGAAAAAGAAATGAAGAAAAGGAAAGGCAAAGAAAAAGAAAGAAAGAACAAAAGAAAAATACAAAAAAAAGTGAATAAAGTGAAGGGTTGATGGGATTCAAAGAAATGCAAAAGTGCAAAGTATGGAGAAAACAAAGAAGGAGAAAATGAATATCATGACCAAGAAAGAGTAATGTCAAGTCTCTCTAGTTACCCTAAGGAAAAAGAAAATGCCTCAAAAAGTCGGCAAAGCATGAGCCAAAAAGAGAAAATAGAGTGCTTAAGGAAAGATGAACCCGCTTTATTCTAACATGTCCTACCTTAGTCCAAAGGCCTTCATTACATCCCGAAAAATTCCTACGTGATTTCAAGCCGAGTGAGCTTACATTAGTGGTGATTTACCTGAGGGGCAAGCATATAGTACTTAGAGCCGTACTTGTGACATTCATTTGAGTGAGATGAGCGAACTTTTCATAACTCCTTGAATTGAGTGCTATATTCTTAAGTGAGATAAGCTAATGGAGAGTAGAGGAGGAGGAGTTTGGGATCCACAGTGACCTACATGAAAGAGAGAACTTCTTTGATGAGTAAAGTCAACTCTTGATGCTCAAGTGTAACATTAGAGCTATTTGTGCTTAAAAATTCAAAACATTGCCTTGTTGATAATTCATGAGTGTGTGGGTAATTGTTGGTCCCAATTGATATGTGTTTGATTCACCGTAGATTAGCTGTAATAGCTCTTTTCTTGTGGAGGTGAGAATTACCTTATTTGCTTGAGGACAAGCAAAAACTTAAATTTGGGGGAGTTGATAAGTGGGGATTTTGACTACTTATTTGCGCCCTTTGACTTTCATTTTAGTTCAAAAGTGTTTAAAGGTATTCCCGAAAACTGATAAAATATGCTTGCATGCAGGAGTATTGTAAAATGAGTCATCATGATGACATTCAACTCAATAAGGAGTTCTTTTGAACAAGGACAAAAATCAAGCAAAAATAGTTCAAGTGCGGACTGTAAAATTTTGTCTGCGACCGCAGAACATGAAGAAAAATCAACAGTGTTGCAGAGTAAAGTGCTGATCGCCCAATAATTGTGCCACCGCAGATGTTAAGGTTCATAGAGTTCCACATCCAAGTCCAACAAGAACTGCGAACTGCACTAAAATTGTGCGGCTGCAGAAATCAAATGTGCAGCCGCACCCAGAATTGTGTGGTCTGCAGAACTCAAGAGACACGGCCGCAGTGCAGAATTGTGCGGCTGCAGAACCAACTACTGTCAAGAGCTGAAGCAAAGTGAGGACCGCACACATAATTGTGCGGCCGCAGAACCTCCAAAACGGCAATTTTGTCGAAAATTTCAGTTGTGTATAAATTGTCTTTTTTTACGAAATTAGATTAAGTTTTGAATACCAGAAAGTCTGTAGTCATTTTTATTTACTCTTTTAGGCAACTTTAGTTTATATTATTGATTTTACATTGGATTTTCATCTATTATTCTTTCAATATGAAATTTATCATCTTTTCTTCTTCATTTTCTTTACTACCCACTATGAGTAGCTAAATTTCTAGCTAGGGTTGTGACCCAACTCTAGTGTGGGTACCTAATGGGTGTTTGATTTAGGCTTGTTTATGGTTGGGTGTGTATTATTTAGCCTAGTTCTTGCTATAATTATAGAATTGGTGGTTGCAAATATTGGTTCAAGCCTATTTGACTTAGTCTCAACTTAAGAAAGAGAGACTTAGTCTAGGAAAACTTGGCTAACAAGAATTCGGGATGAAATCAAGAGATTGATAGTCCAAATTAAAGGGTTGAATCTAGAGATAGTAAAACCCGACTTGAGCAATTTATCAATTGTTTTGTGCAATACTCGTTTGGATTTGAGAAAGCCAAATTGGGAAAAACCACTCTCTTACCGAGAGGTATTGAGTGGGTAATTGTGTGTTGATTTCTATAATGTACCCCGACCCACGAAACTCACCTAAAGACACAACCCGTTAAGCTAGCACCTAGGTTGAAGTCACAGCCCTGGACCTTTTACATATTTGAAAAACAACAACAAAAACATTATTCTCTAGTTCCATAATTTAGAATTACAATTTTTAGTATAATTTTAGAAGCAAAATCAAAACGAAGTTTGTGGAAGTGAAAATTAGACACATTATGCGTTTTGTCCAAATATATACCACTAATCTCATCTACGCTCCCTGTGGATTCGATCCCGACTCCTAGTTGGGTATCATTATTGCAATCGACCGCTTCACAACCCCAATTTGAGGTGTGACTTGGGCGAGATCACTGCCTCCGTGGGAGTTACTAGCTACCTTCGGTGCATGGTGACCGAAGAGTACTAGTCCGTGATAGACGTAGTGGAAGCGCTCTGCCTATTCAATGAAGCTCAAAAGTCTTTGAATCGGGTAACTTTGAGTGTCCCTTTATTATGTATTTTAAATTTGAAGTTGAAAATAATCCTAACACCTTTCTTTATGCTTGCAGTCCTCGGTATTGCACCATGAGACTTTCCTCTAAATCCGAGAGGAGTTAGCCCAACACGAGGTCGAGCTTCGGGAGCTTACTGAGAATTTGGACACTAATAAGCTTTTGAGTGAGAAACTTCATGCCGAGTTAGAAGCGTATCGGAAGAAGCATGCCGAGTGGGCCGAGCAGGTAAATCGAGTACTTGAAGATAGTGACGATGAACTGGAGTAAATGGATAACGATCTAATCCGGCAGGTTCGACAAAGGCTTGAACAAATCGGGCATCTCCAGACGCAGGTATATACGATACAAGTTGGGGCCGAGGAGTTCAAGAAAAATATGGATCTCATAACCTCGGAAAAGGAAGTTGTAAAGCACAACTGGTGTCGGTCGAGGCCCAGCTTCGGGCTGCAAAAGAGAAAACCTTGGTGCAGGCCAAGAAGATCGAGGAGCTCCAATCTGAGCTAAACTCGGCTACTTCTGGTCAAGAGAGTCTGACCAAGGAACTCGAGGCGGCCAAATCAGAGGTGGCTATGGCCAAGACCAAGGCTGATGCTAAAGTGGCCCAATTCAAGGTTGATGTCGAGGCGATTCAGGAGTAGGCCAAAAGCATGGTGGAGCATGCAAGGTGGAAAGCTCGAAGGGAAGCCCTCGAGGGAGTCCATGCTCAGAACTTTGGCATACTGGCAGAAATCGAGAATGCGAAAGTAGAAGAAGCCATGACCCGAAAGCTGGCTTTTCCCGAGGAAGATTCCGAGAGCTTAACCGAATCTGAAGGTGGAGAAGATCCCGATGATGAAGACACTGCCCCCGAGTAAATTTCTGTATGAGGCCATTGTAAATTTCTATATCGGGCCATTCTGGCTTTTGTAAAAGGATTATATATATATATATATATATATATATATATATATATATATATATATATATATATATATATATATATATATATATATATAAGGTTTCTTTCCCTTTTGGTTTTTAAATTTTCCCTTTGCTTTATTACTTTTATTCACAAGGGCCGTAATGCCTAGAATAATAACTTAGGTTATGTTCGAAAGTTCAAAGAAACTTTTACTTTACATTACTTTGTTTTAAGGCGTCTTGGGGGTTCGATTATACCAGAAACCTTTTCCCAAAGTAGGTAGCCGAGATTATAGTTTGCCGAGGGTATCCTTTTAAAACCGGTTATGAAACATTTTCTTTTTCGAAGGCCTAGTTTTTGTTACGGGTTTCGAACGTCTCCGGGCCGTGTTAATGTGGCCGTAGCCTTTTAGTTCGGGAGCTGTCTATTGGACTTACTTTCCTGAGTTATTTGGGCTTGCCCAAGATAACAGTCCCCGAGTGGGGTGGTCGTGGCCTTTAAAAACTAGGGAGTTGCCTGATAGGTCTTATGTCTCCGAGGCCCAGTGACTTGGGTCGTTCGAATTTGTTTTCGGACGACAGTCCCCTAGTGAGGGAGTGATCATCCATACTCCGGCTATAAGCGGACCTTGAGCTTGTTACTTTTAGGAGATCGGAAGTATGGAATTCTTTAAGGGATGTATTTAAAATATAAGATGATTGCAAGGAAAGTACTTCTATTTATTCTTGTGCAAAACAATTATACATGCGTACATGTTTTATGCCAGTGCTCGAGCAATCTATGTGGGCACGGTTCATTTGACCGTTTGGACCTTACAATAAATCCTACCTATCGAGACCCTTCATTTACGAAGTAATTTCCTTGCTAAAGTTGATATCCGAAGGTAATCCATATCCGTAGGTAATACCCCCCAGTATTCAAGGGTGATTGTAGAGGAACCTCGGATACTGCTAATGTGATCTTCGACACCAATTCATAATAGGTCTTGATTCTAAGTTAGCACAATCCATTGTTGCCTCGTTAAAAACCTTGCCGAAAAATCCTTTTGGGACAAAACCGGTCTAAGGAAAAAAGAGTGCAATGCGTGCTTTCAGACCTAAAATTTCGTGCCGCTTCTTGTTGATCACATGCAAGTGTTAGTCTGAAATAAAAGGAAATGAATGGGGTCGTGCCTTAGCAGTAATATCATTTTAGGTGATTTACATTCCAGTTGCTCGATAGTTGTTCTTCGTTCATCATTCCGAGCTTATAGGATCCTTTCCCAGTGACCTCGAGAATCTGGTACGGTCCTTCTCAGTTTGGACCCAACTTCCCTTCGTTCATATTTCGGGTGTTTAGTGTAACCCTCCTAAGTACTAAGTCCCCGGCATTGAAGTATCGAAGGTTGGCCCTTCGATTGTAATACCTCTCGATCTATTGCTTTTGGGCAGCCAATCGAACAAGGACGGCTTCACGCCTTTCATCCAATAGCTCCAAGCTCGTATTCATGGCCTCGTCATTCGATCCCTTTGTTGTATATGGGAATCTGATACATGGCTCCCTGACTTCAACCGGTATAGGGCTTTGATGCCATAAACCAATGAGAATGGATTAGATTCAGTACTGGACTTCGTAGTCATGTGGTACGCCCAAAGGACTTCGGGCAGGATCTCCTTCCACTTCCCTTTGGCGTCGGTTAACCTTTTCTTAACGTTTTGGATTATAGTTTTGTTGGTCGATTAGGCTTGCCTGTTCCCGCTAGGGTGATATGGTGTCGATAAGATTCTTTTGATCTTATGATCTTCGAGTAACTTGGTCACTCTACTGCCGCTAATCTATTTCCCGTTGTCACATACAATTTTGGTTGGCATCCCGAACCGACATATGATGTGGTCCCAAATGAATTCAATGACTTTCTTTTCCCTAATATTCTCGAATGCTTGTGCTTCAACCCACTTAGAAAAATAGTCAGTCATAAATAAGATAAATTAAGCCTTACTTGGTGCCCATGGAAGAGGGCCAACGATGTCCATTCCCCAATTCATGAATGACCATGGTGATAAGACTGAATGCAGCAGTTCCCCAGGTTGGTGAATCATCGGAGCATATCTTTGGCATTTTTCACATTTTCGAACGAACTTCTTCCCATCTTTTTCCATGTCGATCCAGTAATAGCCGACTCTGATTAGCTTTTGAACCAACACCAGAATGAATTCTGCAAGTGCCCTTGTGAACTTCGCTCAGAACGTACTCGGTATCTCCCGGTCTCAAACTATGTTAACGGGTCATCGAACATTCTTCTGAACAAGGTTCCGTCTTCGGACAAGCTGAATCGGGCTGCCTTGGTTTAGAGGGCCCTCGATTCTTTTGGATATGAGGGAAGTTTCCCGGTCTTCAAATACTCTACATATTTATTTCCCCAATCCCAGGTTAATCTTGTGGAGTTTATCTCGGCGTGACCTTCTTCTACTACTGACCTCATGATTTGCACAACGACCTCTGAGTTGAGCTCGTCATCCTCGACTGGCGACCTAAAGTTTGCAAGGGCATCGACCTCACTATTTTGATCTCGAGGTAAGTGTTGCGAGTCCATTCTTTAAACCAATGTAACATCATTTGTAACTTATCTAGGTACCTTTGTATTTGTTCTTCTCTAACTTCGAACATTCCGCTAACCTGATTCACCACACGGAGGGAGTCTCACTTAGCTTCGATCACCTCCGGCCCCAAGCTTTTGGCTAGTTCGAGACCTGCAATCATGGTTTCATATTCGATTCCTCAGTTGGATACCATGAATCCGAGAAATTTACCTGACCCGACTTCGAACGCGCATTTTTCCGGATTCTGATTCATGTTGTACTTCTTCAATATACTGAAGGTTTTCTGCAAATGATTTAAATGGTCCTCTGCTCACATGGACTTAACTAACATATCGTCAATGTAAACTTCCATAGATTTCCCTATTTGTTCTTCAAACATCCGGTTTACTAGGTGTTAGTAAGTGGCACTAACATTTTTTAATCCAAATGGCATTACGTTATAGCAGTATGTGTCATACTTAGTGATGAAGGAGGTCTTTTCCTGATCATCCGGGTTCATTTGTATTTGGTTGTACCCAGAGTAAGCATCGAGAAAACTGAGGATCTCATGGTCGGCCGTGGCATCGATCATGGATTGATGTTAGGAAAACGGAAAGAGTCCTTGGCATGCTTTATTTAAATTCTTGTAATCCACACACATTCTTAGTTTGTTCCCTTTTTAGGTACTACTACTACTTTTGCTATCCATTTCGGGTATTTGACTTCCCGGATGGACCCTATTTTAAGGAGTTTAGTTACCTCGTCCTTGATGAAGGCATGCTTACTCTCGGACTGGGGTCTCATTTTCTGCTTCACCGGATGGAACTTCGGGTGGGGTCCAGGCTCAGTTTATGAGTGGTGATCTCTGGTGGGATTCTTGTCATGTTGATATGGACCAAGCAAAACAATCCATGTTAGCAATAAGAAATTGAATAAGTTTTTTTCTGAGCTCGGGAGTTAACCCTATGCCTAGGTATACCTTTCGATCGGGCAGATGTTTGATCAGTATTACATGCTCCAGCTTTTCGACCGTTGATTTGGTAGCATCAGAATCATCGGGGACTATGAAGGATCAAGGAACCCCAGAATCATCGTCTTCATCAGTCCCTGCTTGTCCAGTTGGGTCGAGGTCGGCATTGGTGATTTCTATTTGGCTTCATGTATTGCTTTTGAATCTGACTCCTTTGTCGATGAGAGTGTTGATATTGGAATCACTTCATCAACGACGAACATTTCCTTAACAACGGGATGATCCCCGTAGATCGTTTTAATCCCCTCTGGTGTTGGGAATTTTAACACCTGGTGAAGGGTCGAGGGCACAACCCTCACGTTGTGGATCCACGTTCTCTCGAACAACGTGTTATATCCCATGTCCCCTTCGATCACATAAAACTTGTTCTCCTGGATAGTTCCGGTTGCGTTCACCGGTAACGTTATTTCTCCCTTAGTAGTTTCACAATCCATGTTGAATTCGTTTAGCACTCGGGCTGCGGGCACGATTTGTTCATGTATGCCGAGTTGTTCTACGAACCTTGATCGAATGATGTTGGACGAACTACCTGGATCAATTAACATATGTTTAACTCGAGTTTTATTCATGAGTATAGATATTACCAGTGCATCATTATGGGGCCGCATGATTCCTTCTGCATCCTCGTCGTTGAAAGATAAGATTCCTTCTGGTAAGTATTCTCGAGTCCGTTTCTCCCTCGTGATTGATACTTTGGTGCGTTTTAACATCGGACCTTGGGGAACATCGACCCCTCTAATGATCATATGAATGACGTGTTGAGGTTCTTCTTGATCGTTTTGTTTATTCGAATCCCTGTTTCTGAAATGATTCTTGGCTCGATCACTCAGAAACTCCCGAAGGTGCCCGCCGTTGAAAACCGGGCTGCTTCTTCTCTTAATTGTCGACAATCTTCCGTTGTGTGGCCCTGGGTGCCATGATATTTGCACATTTGGTTAGGATTTCTTTGGGCTGGATTGGTTTGTAAAATTCAAGGCCATTTGGTATCTTTGATGCGTCCGATAGCCGATATAATGGCGGCTGCGTCAACATTAAAGTTGTATTCTGATAATAGTGGTTCTTCTTTAGGTCTGATAGGCCTGTCAAAGCCGTTCTTGCTCATGAGTCCTAGAGAGCGTTCATTTCGTATAGGATTTTGCCTAGATCTGCTTCTCCTACGATTATGGCTGGTACCGATCCCTGTTCAACCTCGATTCTCGGTTAATGTCCCTCTTGATTCTATCAACGGGTCTGATAGGATAAACAGACCCAGAAGGAGCCCTAAGTTGGTCATCTTCGACCCTGATCTTTGATTGATACCGATTGTGCACATCGGCCCAAGTAACTACTGGGTCTATCAAATTCTGCTTCAACTGTTATGAAGCCACTGAGCTTCGAACATTGAGTCCTTGGGTGAAAGCTTGAACAACCCAATCATCGGCGACCAATGGCAGATCCATTCGTTCTATTTGGAACCGAGACACGAATTCTCTTAGCATTTCGTTGTCCTTCTACCTTACCTTGAAAAGGTCTGACTTTCTAGTTTCAACCTTGATGGCCCCAACGTGTGCCATTACCAAAGAATCTGCAAGCATAGCAAATGAGTCAATAGAACTAGGTGGTAAATTGTGATACCATATTATAGCACCCTTTGACAGGGTCTCCCCGAATTTCTTTAGCAAGACAGATTTGATCTCGTCATCCTATACATCATTCCCTTTGATAGTGCATGTGTAAGAGGTGACATGCTCGTTCGGGTTGGTCGTTCCATTGTATTTAGGAATCTCGCGCATGCGGAACTTCTTGGGAATTGGCTTGGGAGCCGCGCTCGGGGGGAAAGGTTTTTGCATGCACTTTTTTGAATCCAGACCCTTCAATATTGGCGGTGCCTCGGGGATTTGATCGACCCTGGAGTTGTAAATTTTCACCTTCTTGTCGTTTGCCTCGATCTTCTTTTCCCCCCGACTCAATTCGTTTTGTCTTCTCTCAAGCATCTTCATGATTGCAGGACCGGCCCCTGATTCTTTCTCGTTCGATTTCCTTGAAGCTAATTCGACCTTGTGGACAACTTCCTGGGACGGCTCGGGCTCGATCCTGCTCGGTGGGTGATTCTGGTTTTAGAGCTAGGCTATCGCTACTTGTTGAGCCTGCAACATTTCAAATAACACCTGCAGGATGATCCCGCCCTCTTCACTGCCAAATGTGCTTTGAGCAGCTGATCGAACATCTCTACGGACGCTGATCTCAGGGTCGACAGCCAAATTTGTGTTTATGACTACATGTGAGCTGACGTCGATTGGATCTACAACTGGAATTCCATCGAGGCCAACCGAAGGTACGTCGTTCGCTGGTGCTATGTTATCATTTTCGTCGTGATGACCGAAATCATTGTCCACGAGTAGGGGTGCTGGCTGAGAGTTCAACATTTTGATCCTGGAATCAAAGATACTCCAAAGAACAAGTGTAAAATAGTGTGTGTTATGAAAGTTTGTACCAGATAATCACTATTATCCTTAGCCCCACGGTGGGCGCCAAACTGTTTACCCTCAAAATTGGATAACAATTGAATTTATACACGGTTTTTGTTCAAATTGAGAAAACACATTGATATTGAAATTGATGATAAAAGAAAAAATGCAAACCACACAAATTGAACAGCCTTGGCCTTCGAGTTCGATAACCCTCGAACCAAGAGAATGCCCCAACTGATGTATGAACAGAATAATTATCAGACCGCCCTTTATATAGTAGGGGAGTCCTATTCTTGATACAATTTTATATAAGGTAAAAATTTCATTATTTTCTAATTAATCGGCCTCTCCTTGATACGTGCCGGGATTTCCACCGTAATCCCCAATTGGTCACGCATATTTCGGCCTTCTGTTATTTGGCTCAGAAAATTTCCCTCGATCTTGTTTGGTCTCGATCTTGTTCGGTCCCAGGATCACGATCTCAACAATTTAACTTCGCACCTCGGTTCGATATAACCCAAGATCGAGCTTAATCTTGTCACGCTAGTGTCTCGATTGGTCACACAATATGCGATCCCGGTTCGACCATATACAATATCCTTTCCTTTTTTCTCTCCTATCCTCTCTCTCTCTCTCTTCTCGTCTATGTAAATTTAACTGCCAATTCACATAGCATATACTTAATGGTGGTCTCCAGTTCCTACGCACATAAATTTTGGCACTCAGCAACACACATAAGGTTTCATATACTACTAGCCTGTTTGGCCAAGCAGGAAAAATCAGCTTATTTTGAGAAGTGGTTTTTTCAAAAGTGCTTTTCAAAAATGTACTTTTTGTGGGAAGTGGTTTGTGTTTGGTTAATTAATTTGACAAATACTTTTGAGCAACAATTAGTGTTTGGCTAAGCTTTTAAAAAGTGTTTCTAAATGTATTTTTCTCAAAAATGCTTCTAAGCTACTTTTTTCTGCTTCTCCAAAACTGCTTCTGCTGCTACTCAAAAGCACTTTTTTCCTTCTAAAATCTTGGACAAGCACCTTAATTTGGTAAAAAATACTTTCGACTAAAAAAAGCACTTTTTTCCAAAAAAGAAGTTTGTCCAAACAGGATATACATTTGATTAATGATAAAAATAAGCAGTTGGTTAATTTAAATTAATTTGATTGCTAAACATTAAATTTAAAAGATTTTAAGATTTGAATTCGATATTTGGTGTTAGTTTGAGTGCCCGTATGGATTACTAAATAAATTGGCTCTTTGCCGTGTTCCTTAAGCGTAAAGTAAACAAGCAATAAAATGAGCACAACGATTTTTACATGAAACATCACCTGGATTAATAGGTGCAAAAACCATGACCTACCACGTTGGATATTCAATTCCAACTCCACTAGAACATTGAGCCAAAATGTATCAATTATAAGACTGTAATTGGATACTCTCCAGTACTCATACTACTCCTATTTGATTCACAAATTACTCTAACTTGTAAAACAAACTACTCAATTCAACTCACTAATTGTTTATGGCACTTGATTACAACTCAATTTTCTAAAACAAATTCACTAGACTGACTCATGAAGAATACAGTGCAAGTAGTCGACTCGAGTAAACGACTTAAACGCTCCAAAGTTGATCATATTTAAACGCTTCAACTTGAGACCTTCTAGGAGTCCTATTCATAGTCAATTTCCTCTTTGATAGGACTCCTATTATTCCAAGGATTCCACAAGCTTTGGGACTTTTGTCTCCGACTGAATTATCTGTATCTTCTTGAGCAACGGCCCTTATCACTTATAACAATCTTCTTCCACCAAAATCACACATGTGTAACTTTGAGATAAAGTTACTGTCTTGTGCAGACGTACAAGTATCGACATGAGGAGCTGATCCTTTCTCCTGAGGAGCTGGTTCTTCAGAAGAATTAAGCATCTACATTTAGGATATGATTCTTTGAACATTTAGTCATATTTTTTAATCATCAAAACTTCAATACTCAATAAATTTTCCCTTTTTGATGATGACAAACTCTGTACATAGCAAAAACAGGTAATCACATCAAAGAACCAAATAATCATAACAAGTGACAAGTGCTATTGACGGACATGTATGTTCACAACCCACAACCTTCCAGCCTTATCTTCCCCCTTTTGGCATCATCAAAAACAAAAAAAACAAATTTTAGACATTAAGCACATATAATGTAAGATTCAAGGCCAAACAGGCTACACCACAAGCTTAAGAAATATCAAGGCAAATAGACTAGGCCGATGATCCAATATGGTACAAAGCAGTAAAGAAGAGGAATAAGTAGTGCCAAAAGAATCCCACAACCTTGTCTTCATCATTAGAACAAAATAAACTAATCATACTGCAAACTAATCAGACTAAGACAAAAAAGAAAAAATGTAAGGTATCACTGGAATAAAAAATGAACTAAGGACATTGGGAAGGAACAATTTCATGGGTGAGAAGTAGAGGGGGTCAAAGCTTTCACAAGGGTGGAAATATATTGGGCATGAGCATACCTATCTCTTCTGAGCTCTTCTCTAAGTTGCTTTGTTTCCTTTCTCAGCTTATTATTGTCTTCACGAAGTTCGGCGTTCTCTTCAACAGCCAACTCCAACCTCTTGTTGATCTCTGCATCCCTACTGCTCCCAGGTAGAATAGTAGATCATGTGGGCCCTCTAGCCTTGATCTCCTCATACTCACACTATTTGAGGGTAACAAGATCCAAAACGTCATTGTGGTTTCCAAACTTAAGCTCATGTAAGGCAATGTTGAGCTTGTCAAACAAGTCAGTCAACATGAAACCATAAGGCATAGAATTCTTGGGTTTGGAAGTATCTGCAGCTCTTTCCATGTGCTGAATCATCAGGCTAAGAAGATTGATAAGTCTACTAGTGTCAAGCAGCTCCATCACAGCCATGTCCAGCAGAGTAGGTTAATGCCTTCTCTTCTATTAGACCTCTGAAGAATGCATGAATTGAAAAAATGAAACAATAATTTGTGGAAGGGAGTCATATCAGTCTTGTACACTTTCTGGGGAGCATCTAGTTCAAACTTTTGGGAGAACTTCCTTGTGACCACAATGCAGTGTCAACATCATTGTCTATGGCTGGTCACTTTTTATTCAAGTAATTGTCAAATCGCAAGGAAGAGATATTCAGAAGCATCCCCAGCTCCTCAGCATCAAACTCTATTTCAAAGACCCCTACCTTACTCTTGACTACATTACCATCAAATTTGAAATTTGCATAGAACTCCACCACATCATGAACACATATAGGGGGAAAGCTTTGACAAACATGTGCTTCCACCCCTGTAGCTCAAGTTTTTCAACCAATTCATACATCCCCTACTCATCAGTGTTCGCAAGAATCTTCTCATTTAGCACTTTTCTCTTCCTGAACTCTGTGAGTCGATCAATTTCAGCACGCACAATCTTTTTTGTCTTACCCCTACTGGTCCTTGTAGAAGGGATAGCAGGTTTTGTATCTTTGGAACCTTTTCTCTTTGGTGTAGAAGACTTAGATGGCAAGGCAGAGTCAGACTCATCTTCTTCATCCACCTCAGCAACATGTTCCACAATTAAGACCTTCTTCTTTGGCTGCTTTGCACTTCTAGACTCCCTAATGATTGGGCATCAACAACCTTCTTTTACTCCTTGTAAGAGGAGTTCTGGCAGGAGGAGACACTCATTTCCTTGTTGAGACTGATATCTTTGTAGCTTTCCCAGTGGTCTTCCTGGGTTTCTTCCCTCCCTCAGATAGTGGCACATCATCTTCATCACTACTAACTTCTTCATCTCCAGTGAAAGGAGTTAACAGAGACCCAGGATGTTGATCCCTTGTCTCTTCATCAGTTTCTTCTTAAGGAGCTATGACAGTGTTCCCAATTGTCATGGAACCTTGAGATTCCTCTCTTACATTCCCATCTTCTTCCTCACTCTCTTCATCACCTCATTCACTCTCACTTACCTTTTATTGATCCCCACCCTCACTTTCAGAGTGCTCCTCTTATTAACTATGATTTTCTTCTTCTGCAGAATCGTTAACTTGTTCACCTGTCTTATCATCTGTATCACTCTCCTTTTCATCTCCAGACTCTCCCTCATTATCACTCTTTTCTTCTTCATTGGTTATGTTTTGAGCATCATGCTCCTCATGACTGTTCACAACTTCTTCTATTTTTTCACCCCTATCATCTTACTCATACTTAGTCCAACTAAATGAAAGTCCATCAAAAGCCTCCTTTTGCATAGTTTCTTTACTTCCTTCCCCCTTAACCACAAGGTCCTACCTTCTTTCCCAGATCCCCTGCACCATTTTCTATAGTGAATTTCTCCACTGGTGGATTCTCACTCGTGGGTGGGAGAGTATCTAGGGGTGCAACATCTATAGCAGACACCAAAATATCTAATTTACAAGGAGGATGTTGTACCTCATCAGTAGTGATTGGCACTGTTTCCCCCTGAATCACAGATTCATAGGCTACAGTGTCACCCTACGTACCAGCATCATGCACTTTCTTGGTAGATTATCTTGGAGTGGCTTTGACCTTTGTTGACTTAGAAGTATTTTTTGCAGCAAGATCAGGTGCATGGGTGGTTGGTTTTGGAGGAGGGGATACAATGGAAGTGCGAATGATAGGATCAACATGAACAATAGGAACATGGGATGATGATGTAGGTATAATGAAGTATATCTAAGGAGAAGGAACATGTGTGGGTATGGGTTCCCTTGATGGCTTGGAATTTTTATTCAATTTGGGCTTCATGATTTTGGGTTTTACTTCAGCCTTGGTTAATGATTTGGCTTTAGGGTGTTTGACTGGCTTTAGGGATGGTGATCAGATGAGAGACTCGAAGAAGAGAAAGAGAGAATTAGTTCTTGATAATTGCTTTTGATTCTTGCTTAGGTTTGAGAGAAACAGTGAGGTTTGAGAAGCTGATCATAAGAGCCTTTTAAAGGCATTACTCCTGATTTGGCTGGAACAGAGAAGGTGACCGAGTTTGAGTTCTAACAGGAATTTTATAACAGTTACTTTGACTATTAGGATTTCAGGAGTAATTGAACTTTAATTGCACTAGGATTCCCCTTTACTCTTTGACTATAAGACGATTGGAAGTGATGTCAACGGAATCAGAAGTTTGAGTATAGCAATAATTTTAGGATATAAAGTCCTAGTGACTTAAGACAGTATGGCACGTACCCGAGTCAAAGAACCAAATCCTTATTTGTTTCTGTAATAAAGCTTCAGCACTTCATATTAGTATCACGCAACACAGTTATGAGCCAGATTTTCCATCTAAGTGTGTGAGCTTAATACAAGTGCAAAGGTGAATCAAACACATTGTACTTAATTATGTACATTTAATTATGCCTTTTCTAGCCAATCACTGGATTCAACCTAGTGGGAAGAGTTGATTAGACCTAGTTCTATTCTATTCCTTTCAAAGTGATCCCTACTTAGAGCTTTAGTAAAAATATCAGCAATTTGATCTTCAGTTTTACAATAGTTAATTGAGATATTCCCCTTTTCAACATTGTCTCTGAGAAAGTGATGTCTAATGTCAATGTGCTTGGTTCTCTTGTGTTGACATGGATTTTTAGAAATGTTTATGGAACTTTATCACAAAAAATCGTAATACAATCAACAAATATACCATAGTCCCTTAGTTGTTGTCTTATCCATAGCAACTGAGCACAACAGGATGCTGCTACCACATATTATGTCTCAGCTATAGATAAAGTCACTGAGTTTTGCTTCTTGGTTACCCAAGACACCAGACAAGAACATAGAAAATGAGTTGTTCCTGAAATGTTTTTCCTGTTAACATGAAAACTTGCATAGTCAGCATCAGCATAACCAACTAGATCAAAGTTATACCCTCTGGGATACCATAGACAGAGGTAAGGGGTGCCCTTGAGATATGTTAGTATCCTTTTGACAGCCTTCATGTGAGATTCCATAGAATTTGCCTGAAATTTTGCCATAATCCCACACTGAACACTATATCAGGCCTGCTTGCTGTGAGGTACAATAGTGACCCAATCATTCATCTATATAGTTTCTGTTCCCCTTTTTTTCCTTGTTCATTAAGGTCCAGCTTTGTTGCAGTTGCAATGGGTGTGTCAATGGACTTAGAGGAATCCATGTTAAACTTCTTTAGTAGTTATTTGATATATTTCTGCTGATGTATCATGGTTCCAGTAGGTGTTTTCTTGTAAGTTCAATTCACCCACCATCCTCATTTCAAACTCATTTCCCATCAGCTCAGCAAATTCCTTGCACATTGCTTCATTGGTAGCCCCAAATATAATGCCATCCACATACTTTTGCACAATCATAATATTCTTCCCTCTGCTCCTTAGAAATGGAGTGTTGTCCACTTTTCCTCTTACAAAGTTGTTGGCTAAGAGAAATTTTGAGAGTCTTTCATACCAAGCTCTTGGAGCCTATATCAGTCCATAAAGAGCTTTATCCAGTTTGAAGACATAGTCTGGAAATTCTTCACTTTCAAATCCAGGAGGTTGTTTGACAAACACTTCCTCCTTCAGATAACCATTCAAAAAGGCACTATTTTCATCCATCTGGTATAAAGTGAACTCCATGTGGGCAGCAAAGGCTATCAGCATTCTTATAGCCTCCATACTAGCTACAAGTGCAAATACCTCATCATAGTCAATGCCCTCATTTTGATTGTATCCCTGAACCACTAATCTGGACCTGTTCCTTGTGATATTTTCTTGTTCATCCAACTTGTTTCTGAACACCCATCTGGTACCTATGACAGTTCTGTTCTGGGGTTTCTGTACCAAGTGCCAAACCTTCTTCTCTCAAACTGATTTTGCTCCTGTTGCATGGCAATGATCCAGTCTGGATCCTTTGGAGCTTCTTTGATGGTCTTAGGTTCAACCTGTGAGAGGAATGCTGTGAATGCACATAGATGAATACAAGTGGAGTTATTTTTGAATTTTTGTGAGTGATTTGAACTGAAAATTTTGAAAAGCAGCCTTTTGGAGTTTTTCAAATTTCTAAAAAATTCGAAATTTAACTTCAAGTAAAACTTAAAATTTTCATGGCCAAACACTGGTTCCGAAAAAAAAAAATATTATGAAAAAAAATATCATTTTTATGGCCAAACAGGCCCTTAATATTATTTTATTAAGTTGGTGTCCAATCATACTTATATATATCTCAATTATTTCATAGATTTTTTGCTTCCTTCCATCATTATAGAGTGATACGTTTCCACAAAGATCGATTGGGTAGGTGCACAAAATGGCCATTCTTAGGGATGTTATTGAGATATTAGTTAGTACTTATTTTGTACTAAAATTTTAATCTAAAAATTTTAATTTAAGATATTTTGTCACAAAAAGTTGAATTGAAATACTGAAATTCAGGATGCACTGACTAATTTCTAAATAGCGGTCCTTTATAATGGCTACCTGGTGTCATTTCTACAAGGTGGTGTCATTTTTCTACATCAATTAATGAAGGATTTTGAAAAAATAACAGGCATACTACATCAACACGCAATAAACTTGATTTTGTTATTCAACGAATCCATTACTTAATGGTATCTTAATTATCCAAAATCATCTAGTAAAGTCATCTTTCTTTCGTTTGTAACATCAATCTCACTTAATTAAGCCTATAACACCATAAGGTCACTCAACCAAATTTCTCAAACTTTTGATCGTCAAATACCTATTTTCGTTGACACTGTGAGAGAAATACCTATTTTTGATTATAAGTATGAGGGAGAGAGAATGAGATGTGAACTCTTTTGAAAATAGATGAAATTCGAATTTTCAGGAGAAGGGTTGGCGAAGAAGAGAAAATGAGATGCTAAATTTAAGGAATCTTCTATTTTCTTCTTTTTTATGATTTTGTACATAAATGGTAAATATAGATATAGAATATAATTAAGTAGTGTGGTAGATAAGTTTCTATTATAGTATAGTTAGGTAAATTAAATTTTAAATACTTATTTTCCTTTTTCGTCCTCCATATAGTTAGGGGTGTTCATGGTTCGGTTTGGGTCGATTTTTCTCTAAAAAGAAACCAAATCAAGTCGATTTTTTAAATGTTGGAACCAAATCAAACCAATTAAGTCAGTTTTTTATCGATTCGGTTTGATTCGATTTTTGTCGATTTTCAGTTTTTTCGGTTAGTCATCGAGTTTTTTCTTAAATATGAGACATACACTATCAAACGGATATTCCGGCAGCTACATTGTCAACGTAACATTATCAAATCAATTGCTCTTTGAGAAATCTATAATTTTTCCAAGATATATCGATGATAATTGAATCAAATAGTGATGAATAATTAAAATGCTCAATTAAAAATCGATAATTTTTAACATGAAATAAATTATTGTACTTAGCAAAAGAAAACACCAATAAAACTAGAATGTAAAGGCAAAGAATTATATTATTATAATATCAAAAAACTAGACAAAAAATATAAATGACTAATATGTACCATAAAATTTTAGAAACTTTATATAAAAATATAAAAATATATAGGTATAATAATAAATTTAAATAACTACTTTTATGGTCGGTTTTTCGGTTATGTATTGATTAACACCAATACCAAACAAAATTTGATCGATTTTTAAAATTCAAAACCAAAACCAAACCAAACCTAAAAAATATCGGTTTTTTGGTTGGTTTGATTCGGTTTTTCGGGATTTTATGAACAACCCTAGTGGCAATTATGTAGTATTCGTCAAAGCGAGGACCATAAACTGAAGTAGAAGTTAGTTAGGAGGACCCCCAGTGCAAACCTCCCATAAGGGGCCTATAGCATTGTATTTATACAGCTTTCCACAAACAGAAATTCATGCTCTTAATTCCAAAAATTTCAGTGCTACTACAACTTGTCACCTTGTATTGTCCTTTCTACCTCTATAGCTTAGTCTCTAAGTTTTCATACCGACTTTGACCTCTGTCGTTCATGGCTGCCGGAGTAACAGCTAGCTCCCCAACCATTTGTTTCAAACACAGCCCAATTCTTGGCCCAAAACCTACCTCAACAAGCCCACCAGTTTTGTTCTTCTCTCCATTAACTCGCAACTTTGGCGAAACTAATTATCTGCGGTGTCGAAGAAAGTCAAAGTTGAAGGTTTGTTTTGTGCTGGAGAATGAGAAATTGAATACCCAAAGTGAAATTCTTGGTTGGTGCCTGGTCACCCTGATCGGTATTGCGTGTCCTCACTATCTGTGAGAGAATGAAACAACATAAGTTAGATTTCAAGAATCAATAGATTGGCAAGAAAGAGTTCAAAAGGATATAGATGTTTCCTAAGAGTTCTGCAGCCTCTCGAAGACAAGTACAGACGTCTCCGTATCGATCCGCAAGACTCTACTGAACCTGCTCATGACCGTTGAGTCCTATGTAACCTAGAGCTCTGATACCAACTTGTCACGACCCCAAATCCTAACAGGTCGTGATGGCGCCTAACGTGGAACTAGGCTAGCCGACCATCACCTTACTACGCATTTATTCAATTATAAAAGTTCACAATTATATAATAAGCAGAAACCATAGCATAGAAAAAATGTGATTAAGTATTAACGCCCCAATAATAATCTAAACAAGTCTAAACAAAACCTCCCAAGACTAGAGTAAATAGTCATGGGAATCTAAGAATAAATAAATCTAACTCTGCTAAAACTATAATATATGTCTCTGATTCAAACGCTAAAACTAAATAAGGAAGGGAAATGGAGAAGCTGTGGACGCTGGGCAGCTACCTCGAAACCACGTAACTGCTGCTAACGAACTGAGACAGCTACTGCTCCAGACCGTCACCTGAATATGTGCACAGAGTCATAATGAGTACGCCAACTCAGTAGTAATGAAAATAAATCGCAGTCTGAGTATTATAAAACACACAGTACAGATACACAATTTCACAAAACCCGTAAAACACCAAGTCACCATGTAGTATTCATCAAATAATAAGTTCGAAATCAGTTTCCAGAAATCCTTTGAAATCAAGTGTAATATCAGTATATCTCAGTATAATTCTCAGTAAAACCAGTTTGAAAACGAAGTAAATCATAGTTCGAAAACTTAGTAAAAATTCTTCATAAAACTGCCCATCGGGACAAAATCATTTATCGTAACCATTGCCCATCAGGCATCCTCACCATCACTCAATATCAGCCCATCAGGCATCCTCACAGTCACTCAGTATCAGCCCATCAGGCATCCGCACAATCACTCAGTATCCGCCCATCAGGCATCCTCACAGTCACTCAGTATCATCCCATCAGGCATCCTCGCAATCACTCAGCATAAGCCCTGCGGGCATCACTCATTAGGTATCTGCGCTCACTGGGGATGTGTACAGACTCCGGAGGGGATCCTATAGCCCAATCGCTATAACAAGCCACATCATGGCATAAATCACTCACAATATAGGCCCGCAGCCTCACTCATATCATAGCATCCTCACAATATAGGCCCGCAGCCTCACTTAGTTAGACACTCTCAATTTGCCCTTCAAGCCATAAATATACCGGGTTCTCGACCCAAAATAGTGTTTCATTTTTCAATAAATAGTATCAAAATACTGTGAGTGTCAAAACAATTTATCAAGAAAAGACTGAGTGTAAAATCATAACATATCAGTGAGGAAAATATAGTAAACACAACCCCCCAAGAGGAAAACAGATCGGCACTAGGCCCCAAACATGGCTTACAGCCCAAATCATATCATAATAAAATAATACTAGTTAAGCATAGGCTTAAAAGTCGGTTTAGCAACTCAATAGTAGCCTAAATAGGAAAGATGTTTCCAAAGTTTCAACTTTTGCATTCCAAAACCCGTGAAAGGGTGCATAGTCCGGGGTTTCATACCCTCAGGACAGGATTTAAAGACATTACTTACCTCAAAACTAGCCCGGAAACTATTCCGCAACACGCTTGCCTCTCGTATCGAATTCCGAAGTCTCCAAATCTACCAAGTTCAGATTTTTATCATCAATTTATGCTTAAGGAATAAATTACAATAAAAAAAATATCAAATTTAGCTCAAAAACCCGAAATTGGTCGAAACCCAAAACTCAAAAATTTTTATACAAAATTGTTCTTCATCATCTCAGGAGTCCGTACATATAAAGAACACTAAAATCGAAGTTGGTTTGACCCCTCAAATCGACCCCTAAAGGTCTCAAAATCTCAAGCCTTAAACCCACATTTTTCCACAGATTTTCATGAATTAAATGTTGAGACTGTGTTCTATAATCACCCATAAACGGGTTATTGGCTCCAAAATTCTTGCCTCAATGAAGAAAAATTGTTTTCCCTCTTCAAAATCGCTCCAAAAGCTCTAATCTCGTTCAAAATGGAAGAAAACTCGGACTGCTCGTTATATATACACTATCCAGAATTTTCACGGTACTGTATCGTCTGACATCAGACTTGGTGAAGACCCAAGTTCTCACCTGAGGCGCAATTATCTGCACATCACGAAAGAATTATTGGTTTAATTGTTTTGGGAAAAGTCAGAAGATGAAAACGTTATTAGTATTAGGTAGTTAGCAGGATACCCTGAATTGGACTAGACGTAAGGTATAAGGAAATAGTGGAGTATAATATTTTATATTAATAAATTATAGAAATTAAATAATTCCTTTTTAGTTTTTGTACAGTAATCAGGTATTCATTCATTAAAGTAGGAAACGATGAGGAATGTGGAGCATCATAATTGTAATATGAATGCCGAACCCGAGGCCCTCGGAATCTCAACCAAATATACCAACACGTCCCAAAATACAATACGAACTTAGTCGAGGCTTTAAACCACGCTAAACAACACTAAAATTTCGAATCGCGCCATGAATCAAATTGTGAGATTTCAAATTTTCCAACTTGTATATTTTGTGCCGAAACGTATCAAATCAATTCGGAATGACTTCAAACCTTGCACATGAGTCATAAACGACGTAAATCCGACCTCGTTATCAAAATTTAACCCTTCGGTCGGACTTTTCCAAAATCTTATATTCTTCCAACTTTCGCCAAAATTCGTCGAATTATCCTACGGACTTCCAAATCCAAATCCGAACATACGTCCAAGTCCGAAATCACTATAAGAAGCTATTGGAATTATCAAAAATCCATTCCGGAGTCATTAACCCAAAAGTCAACTCTCAGTTGACTTTTCACACTTTAAGGCTATTTAAAAGACTAAATGACTAAATTCTCACTATAACCATTCCGATTCCGAGCCTACCAACTCTAACACATCCTAACCAATCTATGACAAGGCAATGACATCAATAATAATACAAATTCTACGGAACGACCGACCGGGTCGTTACATTCTACTAATGACTTTTACACGATATTTTTAAAAAATACCGAAAATTAAACCAACACGATTGAGAAGTTTCAAAAAGTCTAATTCTAATTATACATAATAAAATTACTTAAAAAGTGAGATAGTACAAATTTTTAAAAATTAACGGGCCGAATCAAACTATTGACACCCTAACTATAGTAGTCCTTAGGAGAGTGGAAACTGGAAAGTGATGCAGGTGTATCTAATCTTGGCTTGTAAAGGGTAGAAATAGCACTCACTACTACTCACTTTTCACCACGTCTTTGAAAACTAAGCATTGTCCGGGAGATTATCTATTACATGTAGGAAAAATAATATTTTGACATTTTTAGTGGGCGTCTTAATATAAGAATTGTAAGATTTCGAAAAAAAAGAAGTAAAAATGGTATTCGAAAATTAGAGTTATGTTTGAACATGAATACAATTTGGAATATTTTTTGAATTTTTGTGAGTGATTTGAACTGAAAATTTTGAAAAACAAAATTTTGGAGTTTTTCAAATTTCTAAAAAGATCCGAAATTTAACTTCAAGTAAAATTTAAAATTTTCATGGCCAAACACTGATTCCGAAAAAAATAAAAAAATTCCAAAAAAAAAGTATAAACTTTTTATGGTCAAACGGGCCCTACTTATATATATCTCAATTATTTCATAGATTTTTTGCTTCCTTCCATCATTATAGAATGATACGCTTCCTCAAAGTTCGATTGGGTAGGTGCACAAATAGCCATTCTCAGGGATGTTATTTAGAGATTAGTCAGTGCATATTTTGTACGAAAATTTTGATCTAAAAATTTTAATTCAAGATATTTTTGTCACAAAAAGTTGAACTGAAATACTGAAATTCAGGATGCACTGACTAATTTTTAAATAGCAGCCCTTTATAATGGCTACCTGGTGTCATTTCTACAAGGTGGTGTCATTTTACCAAAATACATCAATTAATGAAGGATTTTGAAAAAATAATAGGCATACTACATCAACACGCAATAAACTTGATTTTGTTATTCAACGAATCCATTATTTAAATGGTCTCTTAACTATCCGAAATCATCTGGTAAAATTATCTTTCTTTCGTTTGTAACACCAATGTCACTTAACTAAGCCTATAACACCAGAAGGTCACTCAACCAAAATTTTCAAACTTTTGATCGTTAAATACCTATTTTCGTTGACATTGTGAGAGAAGTACCTATTTTTTATTATAAGTATGAGGGAGAGAGAATGAGATGTGAACTCTTTTGAAAATATATGAAATTCGAATTTTTAGGAGAGAGGATGGCGAAGGAGAGAAAATGAGATGCTAAATTTAAGGAATCTTCTATTTTCTTCTTTTTTATGATTTTATACATAAATGGTAAATATAGATATAGAATATAATTAAGAAGTGTGGTAGATAAGTTTATGTTATAGTATAGTTAGGTAAATTAGATTTTAAATACTTATTTTCCTTTTTCGTCCTCCATATAGTTACGGGTGTTCATGGTTCGGTTTGAGTCGATTTTTCTCTAAAAAGAAACCAAACCAAGTAAGTCGAATTTTCAAATATTGGAACCAAA
>MDKJ01219914.1:0-13987 GCA_005239525.1 Nicotiana knightiana | reverse complement strand
CATTAAATGCAACTATAATGCATATTGTTTCCATCCTGCAAGTCAAGAGCAATCCTTGTATAAAGAATAGGTACTGTAAGTTAAGGACTAAGTTAAGGACCAAGTTTCCTTAACTTTTGAACTTGAAATTCAAAGTTAAGGACCAAGTGTCCTTAACTTTTGAACTTGAAATTCAAAGTTAAGGACCAAGTGTCCTTAACTTTTGAACTTGAAATTCAAAGTTAAGGACCAATTGTCCTTAACTTTTCACCTTGAAAATCAAACTTCAGGACCTAGTGTCCTTAAGTTTTGAAGTTGAAAATCAATCTTCAGGACCTAGTGTCCTTAACTTTTGAACATGGAAATCAAAGTTCAGGACCAAGTGTCTTTAACTTTTCAACTTGAAAATCAAACTTCAGGACCTAGTGTCCTTAAGATTTCAATTTCAATATTAAACTTCAGGACCTAGTGTCCTTAACTTTTCAACTTCAAAATCAAAGTTAAGGACCAGGTGTCCTTAACTTTTGAACATGAAAATCAAACTTCAGGACCTAGTGTCCTTAACTTTTCAACTTCAAAATCAAAGTTAAGGACCAGGTGTCCTTAACTTTTGAACTTGAAATTCAAAGTTAAGGACCAAGTGTCCTTAACTTTTGAAGTTGAAATTCAAACTTAGGACCTAGTGTCCTTAATTTTTGAAGTTGAAAATCAATCTTCAGGACCTAGTGTCCTTAACTTTTTAACTTCAAAATCAAAGTTAAGGACCAAGTGTCCTTAACTTTTGAACTTAAAAATCAAACTTCAGGACCTAGTGTCCTTAAGTTTTGAAGTTGAAAAGTTAAGGACACTTGGTCCTTAACTCTGATTTTGAAGTTGAAAATCAATCTTCAGGACCTAGTGTCCTTAACTTTTCAACTTCAAAATCAAAGTTCAGGACCAAGTGTACTTAACTTTTGAACTTGAAAATCAAACTTCAGGACCCAACGTCCTTAAGTTTTCAATTTCAATATTAAACTTCAGGACTTAGTGTCCTTAACTATTCAACTTCAAAATCAAAGTTAAGGACCAAGTGTCCTTAACTTTTGAACTTGAAATTCAAACTTCAGGACCTAGTGTCCTTAACTTTTCAACTTCAAAATCAAACTTCAGGACCTAGTATCCTTAAGTTTTCAATTTCAATATTAAACTTCAGGACCTAGTGCCCTTAACTTTTTTAAACAATTTTCAAAACTATGACAGTATTTCCGTAATATTCAGAACAACAACAAAAAGTTTAAGGACATTGTGTCCTTAACGTTTTCAATTCAATTTGAAACGGGCACACCAAATCCTTAACATTATATCCTCAATTTTTATCGAATTATTACAGGACGCGATGTTCTTAAGCTTATCAATCCAAAAATTCAAAAAAAAAAAAAATCTAATTCGTACCATTAAATTCATAGTAAAGAAATAAAAATCAACAGAAACACACAAAATCATAACTTACTGTAAATTTATTTTGATTTTTGGACGAGAAAGTTGAATACTATGGTTTGAAATCGGAGGGAGAAGCTTCTGCAATTCGCGATCACAGTCGGGTAAGTTGAATACTATTGCATTGCTGCTGCTGAAGTTAATTATGTTGATCGTTAATAAAAGCTTAGGTATAAGTTATAGCTGAAGGGTATTTTCGTCCAGTCAGGTAAAAGTTCATTAAACTAATGGCTAAAGAATAACGACATTTAAAACACTGACTTTAAAATAAAGACAACTTTTATTAATGGCTATTTGTACACATCCTCCACGGTAGCTTGCTATCGATGCTCTCATTTGTCACCTTGGTATTGCATTATTTCCTTGGCCTAGCGGACCTCACATGAAAAAGAAAACATTAATTGAAAAAGAAAAAATGTTCTCATGTCATATCTTACTGTTCCAAAACGCTATGTTGTTTTATTAGGACTTTGAGTGTGTTTGGTCGACTGAAGTTATCTTTTAGAAAAATGCTTTTGAAAGGAAAGTTTGTTGGTGTTTGGCTACTAAATATATTTTTCTTGGAAATGATTTCTATTAAAACGGAATCTTTTCTTCTATAACTACGTTAAATTTTGAATTCCATATAATCTATTCCAACCAAAAAGTGTGAGCACCTATCATGTATCATCACCTTAGTCAACTGCCGGTAATCTATATAATCTCATTGAGTAGTCCTACTTCGGAAAATATCAATGCACCCCATGGCAAAGTGCTCATTTGGACATTATTACCAACTGATAATACTCAATTTCATTAAAATGTTATTTGATTTGATAATATTATTTAGTAATCTCTAATATATAGTATGTTTTTTTAAAATTAATTTTTTAGGAAAAAATAATTTTCTGTATATAAAACACACAAATATTGCCTTTTCGTGTTCTTTCAATCCAAAATTGTAAAATTTGATATGAAACAATAATATCTATTATAATAACAACCACACAAGAAAAAGAAACATAAAATGAAGAGAAATTTTCGCAAACCACTATTGTTTAGTGGTTATTAGTTAGTTGCAGCTATCATTTACTATATTACTTTCTATAGCTATGTTTTCAGATTTTTTAGAGTATATTTGATGTATTTAAGCTATTGTATTCATGAATACAGTAGCATTTCTAGGCGTGAAACAGAGAATTACAGCTAGACAAATTTTGTATTCGAGTATATTCGACTGTATTCATGGTATGAAACATGGGATTATAGCTGGACTGATTATTGTATTCGATTGTATTCGACTGTATTTACGGCGTGAAACATGGGATTCACTGTTTTTAAACGGTGGGTGAATCAATTAACATAATAGACTCCTAATATAACTCAACAAACTCAATTATAACACACAAATTTTATATTACTAGTTATAAAAAAGATTCTCAAACCGAAAAACATCGAAAAAACATAGCAATCTTCAGAGAAATTATATAATACATCTGAATACATAAATTATATTAATTAAAAAAAACATATGAATACATTCATGAAATATAGCGAGACATTAAATACAATGAAATACATAGAATATAGCAGGATACATTGAAATACAATGAAAAAAAAGACAATAAATACAATGAAATACATACAATACAACGAGATACATTGAAATACAATGAAAAAAAAGACAATGAATATAATGAAATACATGAAAATACAGCGAGATACATTGAAATACATTAAAAAATATTAACAGAAAATTCAAGTTGCTCAGCCCCCAACTCCGTCCTCTTTGTCCACTCCGACAAATCTGTGGCAGCCTAAGAGGAGAATTGGCGGCCTAAGAGGAGAATTGGTTCGAAAGCTTTGTAACGGAGGATTTCAGGCTGGACTATCGAAACACTGTTGATTTTGCCGCTGCCAGACTGGTGCTACCCAGGTTTGGAGAGAAACCGCTGATTCTTCCGCCGTCTTCTATTGTATTGGAGAGAAATACAATACAAAGCTTTCCAATAAACACAAACGAAAAAGAAGTATGATGGTTTGGAACTAGTTTCGCTTTCCAATAATACTAAGCCTCTAAGTTTAGCGGTTATTAGAATTTGAGGGGAGAGAGAAAAATAATACAAAACTTATTTTATGGCTTAAGAGTAGGAAGTAACTATAAATTGATATTTGACTATAAAAAGTTAAAAGGTAGCTATAAAATATAATCTTTTAAGAGGGTATTTATTTAAAATAAATAAGGAGGTAACTCATCCTAAATGAAAAGGGTATTCCTGTCGGCCCGTCCGCTGTGAAACAGAGCAACCAACTCCCACACTATCGTTCAGTATCATCTTACAAAAGAGAAGTTCCACTACATATACAGTATATATCTGTTACATTCAGTTTTTGAAGTACTCATAAAATTCCAAAAACGATAGAAGCTTATGATGATCTCTGTGATATAAATGGAACAGAAGAGGAGATAATTGAAGTCTTCTTTCGCCGACCGAGTGTGAATACGAGATCATAATACTTCAGACATAAGTTGATGTGCGGCGATTCAGCACATTAACTGACGGCAGAAGCGGTGGGGTGGGTGGAATACGGCGAGATGGGTGGTGCGTAATTGAAATGGACGGCTAACTGATAACGTTGGGACGGGGACGGAGCAACACAATGGGTTATTATCGGCGTCGTTTCAAACACATGATAAAATGCTTATGCGCGTGCGCTGGACAAACAGGTACGAGTTACGACGTCTAACTACGTATTCACACGTGTCCCCCAAACAGTAGGAGGTGTTTATTATATTCGTCCTTTTTTTTTTCCTGGTATTATGTTTGTCTGTTTAAATAATAATTTTATGGTCGTCTAATTTGAACGTAAGTTATGTTAAAATTAATTACGCTAAAATTAATTATATTGAGATTAGTTATTCTGATATTATTTTTTATTGACTATTTGTTATGTTATATTAATTCTAAGATTGTCAGCTATTCCGATTATTATTTATAATTTTAAAATAACTTATCCCAAAATTAATAATCAGAATAAAATAATACTAAATTTTTATCCTAAAACTATTTTTTGTCTATCCATAGTACCAAACGACCCCTTCAAATCATACTGCACAGGACTGAAATTACATAATCCGTTGCTTTGTGAGCAACCTTCTATATTTTGTTATCTTTACTCTTTAGCTTTAAAAGTTATTCTTAGAAAACAAGAAGATTAAAATTGAATACTCGATTTTCATTTGAACTTTTCCCAAATTAGCAGCCACTTCTGTTTTTCTTCTTCATTCTTTATGATTCTTATATATTAACTAAAAGCGAAAAGGTTTACCAAAATCTTCTCAGTTAAACAATTCTTAAGAATTCATTATTTAAATGGTGACCCACATATTTCTTTCCCATTAACACCAAAGAAATTCTTTTTGAGTTTTTCAACTTTCTCCCATCTCAATTTGAACGAGGGAGAATATCAGTTCACATTGTTCTTATAACATTGCAATCTACATCTTGGACCTTCCCAAAATTTTGTCACAAACTTCAAGTTTATTGCTGCGTATCTAAGATAAACTTTGTACATTAAAAAAAGAACAGATACATAAATTTAAAAAGATACAAATATAACACATACCACATGCATGATTACTTGATTTACTTTATCATGCGTCTTTACTTCCAAGCTATATCTAATTTCACCAAACGATAGTGGCGCAATAGCAAAAGTGGATTATTAAAGCTAAAGCCAGGAAATTAAAATTATTCCGTTCTCTGTAGTTAAAGTTAAGTCTAAGTAGAAATTGGAGATTGTTATATATGTGCGACATAGCTTTTAATGTAGCTTATATATCTCAACTCAAAGATCCAACGTAACATAACTGCAAATTGTTGGTAATACAAGAAGAATATTGTTTTTTTCAACACTATTTTTTAGCCTGTGACATATTATAGTTAGCCATGCAAATTGTACTTTGGATAAAATTCATAGCATTTTAATGAGCCTGACATAATATTCTTTTACCTTGTTTGTCTTTTACAGGAGCTTGTTGTCATAGTGGAGGTCCTGGAAAAATGTCCTCAGTTGGAGTGAAGTTGTACATTCAGGATCGTCATGTAAGATTGTTGGCTTTAAGTAATATTTATCAAAAAAATTGTTACATCGTCTGCAATTGATTATTTACCATGCTTTACAGGTTACTGCTCCATGCTTGCCATTGAAAATTTACTCGTAATTGACTTTTAAGTGACCTGATATAGTAAACTTCTTTGCACTGCCCAGTGTATATTACTTAAACTCCTATTTGTTTCCCTTAATTATTGTTTGATCTGGAGAAGTCGTTGTGTTGCTTTTGTCTTGGCCAGCAAGCATCAGAACTGTCTCTTACCCCACTATTTTCAGAAAATAGACATGGAAATATAGAAAATGTTGTCTGTTCAATGTATATATTGTTAACAAGTTTCTTTCTCATGCTTCTTTTTCAAGGATTTTCCCCCTTTTTTTCTGCTATTATATCCCTCGTGTAGCAGTTATTGCACTTCATACCATTTTATAAAGCTGCATATAAGATAAATAAGGATATGCGAGTATGCATGCACGTTATGAACACAGAGGAAAGAATGTAGATATATTGTTAACTAGGTTAATGAGTTTTCTTCTTCACAGATAAAATCATCACGACATTACTTTTTTTGCAGGTGATGATGGATAATGGCATAGTCCAAGTCACGTTATCAAATCCAGATGGAATTGTCACTGGAATACGCTATAATGGCGTAGATAATCTACTTGAAGTCCTTAATGATGAATCCAATAGAGGGTAATTGGCTTCAATTTACATGTTTCTTGCATATACCTTAGGTTGATCTCATGAAAATGTAATTTGTGTTTAAAAGTGCAAAGAAAAACCTAGGGAAAAGGCATAAGTACCCCCTCAACCTATGACTGAAGTTCCAACTACACACTTTTCCTTTTCGGGGGGTCCTATTACCCCCGAACTATTATAAAGTGAAATTATTGCCACCGTAAATGCTAACGTGGCAAAGTGTGTGTATTTCACTCTCTCAAAGAGAGTGAGAAGCCCAAAAATTTACTTACTAGTCTTTTTCTTTTATTTTCATTTTCTTAGTCTTTTGTCTTTTACTTTTTTTCTTCATCCCCAGATGACAAAGCCACCATTGAAAGGCATTGAGTTTACAACACCAATCCTTTGAAATTTATTTTTTTAAGTTTAGATTGGTACTTTTTACTCAATCTTTTATGGGTTTATTCTTATTTGCATTAGCAAATTTGATTATATGTAAATGTGTCATCTTTATATTGGATATTACGCTTAATTAATTATGACAGTAACTTAAACTAACATTTTTTCCTTTTCTTTTCGAAAATATAGTCTTTTTCTTAAAAATTTGGCAGCAACAATGACAAAAGAATTATCATACGTGAATATTATTTTTTGAACCGAAATCGAAATCGGAGAACTAAAATCTTGGACTTCATTGTTGTCATGTTGTTACTATTAGTCTTGAAAGAAGAGAATAATAGATCAAAATAAGGAACATAATGAGAGAGAGAAAAAAAGAGTAACAAAATATACGCATGGCAGGTGAGTGTGTTTCACCTCCCAAGAAAATCTGGTTATGACATTTCTAGGAGATATTTATTCCACTTAGAATAGTTTAGGGGGAGTAATAGAACCCCCGTAAAGGAAAGGTGTGTAGTTGGAACTTCGGTCATAGGTTGAGGTGGTACTTATGCATTTTCCCAGCAATTTTTTTTTTGAAATTAGGACATAAAACAAGCTAAGGCATCTGAAACAAGTATGGTAGAATTTTAGATTCTAAAGATAAGTAGTTTCCTTTTTATGCTTTCAATATATATGTATAATTTTCTTTATGATGGTTAGTGGAATATAGAACCAATGACCTTAAGCGATGGTCATGTAATTTGCAGGTACTGGGACGTTGTCTGGAATTCTCTAGATGGTGGAAGAAGTGGAGTATTTGAAGTGTATGATTTTACTATGTTACTTATTTGAAATTAATCAATAAAAATTTTGCTAATTTTAAGCGAAAAACATGAATCAATTATCATGTAGGATCAAGGGTACAAATTTTGAGGTTATAACAGAAACAGACGATCAGGTTGAGATATCATTTTCCCGACCATGGGATCCCTCCCTCCAAGGCAAACTTGTTCCGCTGAATATTGACAAAAGGTTCTCTTTCCTAAATACTTCATATTGGGTGAATGAGAATGCACTTGCTATTAATGTTGCACTACAGTATTCTTGTGTTAATCAAACCAATGATGATGCAACAGGTTTATTTTGCTCCGTGGCTGCTCTGGTTTCTACTCCTATGCCATTTATGAGCATGTTGGTTCACCTGAGTGGCCTGCCTTCAGCCTTGGTGAAACTAGAATAGCATTCAAGCTCCGGAAAGATAAGTAAGAAGAATTTTTCCTTTTTTCTTTCTACCCTATGCTTTATGTAATGGTTGTAAGCAGAACTAGTTGTATTTTCAAAACCAAATGCCTGGTGTATAGACCTTAGATCAATGTTATTTTGGAAGACTTAATCAATACAATCTCACTTAGTTAGAGGTCAATTGCTCTTTGTCCAGGTGTAGAGTATTTATCAGCTTTGTAATCACTACTTCATGATAATTTTGGTACTTTTACTGTATAGGTTTCACTACATGGCTGTAGCAGACAATAGGCAAAGATTCATGCCTCTACCGGATGACCGATTGCCTGCAAGGTGCCAACGCCTTGCCTATGCAGAAGCGGTCCTACTTAATAATCCTGTGGAGCCTGAGTTAAGAGGAGAGGTAACTCTGGTTCTTCTTATTTTTTAGTTCCTGCTAACATTTTTCGTTTATTATCACCATCAATATTCTTGGTTAAATAGCTGATCAGTTGATAAATATGATTAATTAATCAGAAGATAGTCCTTACAGCAGATGACATGTTAAAAAGTTTATTAATGTTGTGGTTGAAAACCTTTTTGCAATAACTTATGTTGACTTGTATAAATCCTCAAATATTAGTAAGCTGCTGTAGAGAAATTGTTAATGCTTTAATCCATCCCATGCACACAGGTCGATGACAAATACCAGTACTCATGTGATAATAAAGATAACAAGGTCCACGGCTGGATATCTATGGATCCACCTGTGGGATTCTGGCAAATTACTCCGAGTGATGAATTTCGATCTGGTGGACCTGTCAAACAGAACCTCACATCGCATGTTGGTCCAACTACTCTAGCTGTAAGAGCTTTTTTCTGACTCATTACCTCTACCACGAACATTTTCAACAAGATGGATAAATTCACAACAACAGGATATTTCTCGTTGGCTACACATTTAGTCATTTATGGATGAAAATGTGATATTCACAGATGTTTCTAAGCTCTCACTACGCTGGGGATGATCTAACACCAAAATTTGCTCAAGGCGAAGCTTGGAAGAAAGTTTTTGGCCCCGTTTTTATATATGTTAATTCTGTTATGCAAGGGGAAGATCCTGTTGCTCTATGGGATGACGCCATGATACAGGTTTAACAGTGAAAGTATTTGAAATATACTCCAAACTTTGTATATGCATGAGTTCAAAGTTTTTATACAGCTACTAATGCAGATGCAAGTTGAAGTTCAAAGCTGGCCTTACTGTTTTCCAGCATCAGAAGATTTTCCATCAGCAGATCAAAGGGGCAATGTTAGTGGTAGACTTTTGGTTCAAGACAAGTAAGGACATAATGCTTTTCTTTGAAATATTGTATTCAAACTAAAAGTCTAAATACGATTTTTAAAGCCTTCTGACTACTTTTGATAGGTACATTAATGATGATTATATACCAGCAAATGACGCTTATGTTGGGCTTGCTCCACCAGGAGAAGCTGGTTCCTGGCAAAAAGAATGCAAGGTCATTTTTGCTAACCTAATTATTTATCAACTAATTAAACAATGTTTTCGAGATACTTGCATAAAACAAGTATGATGATTATACACCCTAATATTTCTGTTTATGTATATGTATTTTCTTTTCTTTTTCCCCCCTCTGCTTCTTGAAAACTTATAACAAATAAATGTGAACTTGATTTCAAAGACCAAAGAACATGCTAACAAATCCTGTCCTAAAGTTGCAAGCTCTAATTGACATTTCATTTCGTTGCAAAAATGATATGGCTACTTGAAAATTGAAAAAGAAAGTAAAAACGTAGTGTTTCTCTGTTTCAGGACTACCAATTTTGGGCCAAAGCGGACGATGACGGATACTTCTCCATAAACAATATACGTCCAGGGGACTACAATCTTTATGCATGGGTCCCTGGATTCATTGGGGACTATTTATATGAGACTCCCATTTCCATTACTCCAGGTTCTACTCCAGATTTCTTGCAATTCAACTCCCATTCCTTAACCAAACACTCTGAATCTCATGGATTGCATGATACACTGAAACAGGTTGTAGTGTTGATGTGGACGAAATCGTATATCAGCCTCCAAGGGATGGGCCCACATTATGGGAAATAGGCATTCCTGATCGTACGGCTGCAGAATTTTTTGTCCCTGAACCCAACCCAAGATTTATCAACAAGCTTTTCATCAATCATCCCGATAGGTTAGTAACGTACTTTTATGATTGGCCTTACGTTTCGATTCCACGAGAATAATAAATTAGCTCCACCTAGATAAAATAATTCCTTTCTCTTTGACAAAATTCATCACATGTGTTCAGCACATATATGCACTGAGAAAAACACTTCGTTATTGTCTTTACATCGCAGATTTAGGCAATATGGATTGTGGGAAAGATACTCCGAGCTATATCCAAAAGATGACCTTGTGTATGTAACTGGAGAAAGTGACTATAGTAAAGACTGGTTTTTTGCTCAGGTTCCAAGGTGAGATATTCAGCAATCTACTGAGTTTGAAAACTGAACTATTATACTTATTTCCATGCTTTTCGCCAATATCTATCCGTACATGATAGTATTTCACTATTAAAAATGATAGAATTCCAAGAGAGTGCCATGTCGCCTAGGTGCTGAAGAAAGATTTTGTGTTATTTCAAGAGGAACTCTCCTCTAAACCCCCTCCCTCTTTCTCATTCCAACAGTCATGAAGCATAAATAAGCTCCGATGTGTTTGAAAACTGGAATCCTATGTTAAATTCCATGTTTTCACCAAACATTTATCTGCACGTTTTAGTATTCACTACCAAATACGTTACCATGTGTCTAAAGAGTGTCATGTAAATTGGGATCAATAAGTGCCAACTACCTATGTCCTCCAACACTCTCCTTTTTCTCATCCCTACAGCCACAAAGCAGAAAAAGGTAGAAAATTTTTACACATCAATTCTAGCCAAGTACAGCTCCAAATAATCTTCTTTTTTTTAATAACCATCAGCTGATCTAGCTCTTTCTTTGTAGGAGAAAAGAGGATGGCACATATCAAGGAACAACGTGGAAAATCAGATTTACCCTTGATCCGGTTAATCAAGGAGGAACTTATAAATTGCGCATTGCAATTGCATCTGCAACTTTAGCTGAAGTGCAGGTACACTGATCCCTATTGATGCGAACATAGCTCTTATTTGGCAAATAACTAACTTTTGTCTTGATGAAATTGTGTCAATTACCTAATACTATCTATCCTCTTGTACTTGCAGGTTCGAGTGAATGATCCGAACACAAACCGGCCTCTATTTTCGACGGGATTGATTGGAAGAGATAACTCAATTGCTAGGCATGGAATTCATGGCCTATATCGGTTGTACAATATAGACATACAGGGAAATCTGCTAGTGCAGGGAGAGAACACTATTTACTTGGGCCAACCAAGAAACCAAAGTCCTTTCCAGGGGATTATGTATGACTATATTCGTCTTGAAGCTCCACCAAACTAAACAATGTTTACAGTGCTCAAATAATTCCAATTCAAAGTAAATAATGTAGTAGTTGTGAAGTCTTTGAATTGTATTACCAGGTTAACATTAACTTCTGGTTTGTGAAGCAATAAAATTCCATGTTTTGCTCAGATGTACTTAGTTTTTTTTTTTCTCCTTTCTCTATAAACTTTCCTAAATGATTTGTAAACAGTCAACATTATTCGGGACCAATTACCACAACTAAGTTAAATTTATCTCTCGAGGAAATAAATGCAAGTTTTAAATGTTTTTTCTACAAAAAAAAACTCTAGTTTTCCATTTTTAAAAATTTTAAGATTAAATAACCGTGGCCTAGTAATAAATAGATTAAATGGCACAAAATTGAGAATAATGAGAACGCATGATGTTTTTTTTTTAACAACCAAAGATATATTTTATATAGCTACTTGATATTGTTTGTTACATCATTAGCCATACTAATCACCTTCAAAACATTCATGTTGCCATATTTGGCAAGATTACAGCATACTTCGGTAGATAGTGCATCTAGCTTATTTAAAATAAAAGCAGGTGGCCTATCCAGTAGAAAGTGATCTTTGCGGTTTTGCAGTGCTTCCTTTGCTAGTCCATGAGCAACTTGGTTCCCATCCCTGAAGTTATATAGAGTTGCTGGTTCCCTCAGCCGGTGCATTAACCACCTGCAAAATTTGGCAGTGTTAGAATTTGATTTATTGCCATGTTCTAGAGACTGATTCAACAATCTGTTTCGATGATTAAGGGAGTAAGTCCTTTAGTGATAGCTATGTGCAGACCCTCTTTGAGAGCCTCTAGTTCCGCTTGGAGAGGGTTTGAAGCTGGGCAGTGATGTTGAAACCCCAAAATCCAATGCCCATTACTATATCTAAAAGAGCCTCCCAATCCTGCTAGCTTTTCCTTCTCTAAAGGCACCGTCTATATTTAGTTTAATAAAGCCTTTATGGGGTTTATGGCATGCAACTCTAACTGCATATTTTTGACTCTTCACAGATTCCTTATGGGTTAGCAGTTTATATTCGATTGCTAACATGGTAGAGCTTTTAATGTTGTATTTGAAGTTTGTGTCGTCCACGTTTTTTTTTACGATTTAGCCAAATATTCCAAATTACAAAAGGAAAGAGGTCAGTCCAAGAAACAATGTCAGATATTGTAGGCGTACATAGGTCTCTCAGATTTGTTAGCCAATGATCAGTCGTGAAATTTGAATTATTTTTATATCCTATCGACTCCCACATCTCATGGACGGCAATGCATTCAATGAAAATGTGCTCAATAGTTTCTCTGTCTGTGTAAGGAAATATTGGATCCATCCATAAGGGGTGCTCTAAGGCCCAATAGGGTTATTAGTTAACCCTAAATATTTCCTATATAAGTACACTTAGTGTGTACATTAAAAATAAGTTTAGCAGCATTTTTCTACGCCTTTCTTCCTTTCTCAATTGAACTAGGTTTAGACTGTGGAATTGGGGGTTGACCCAACACACCGTGACAACCATCGCCGACCAGTAATTCTAGCCGTGGTTCATCCGTTTTCGCTTCCGCTTCACGAAGAACAAGTAAGTTCTCGGTTTACATTTTATACGCTATCTAATGTGTTTAGAATAACGTATTACTTCATTGGTATCAGAGCCATAGACTGGTTTTCTGGTCCGGATACATATATCTAAAAGTTCTAAATTTATGTGTAAATCTAGAACATCATATACATGTATTTTTTATTGTGCAATTGAGACAGTTAATATGTTTAACAATATATTTTTTTATCAGTAGAAATAAGTTTTCAGATCTGATAAATAAATAAATAAATCGTTAGTTGATTTTTCATATGAATCAATTGCGTTTTTTAACTATGTCTCACTGGAATTGTAAATCACGTTTAGACAGTGATTGAAACATGTTGAATCAATATTGAATCACTTTTGGAATTTTATTAAATCAGTTTTTAAACTGATTCGAAACAAAAAAAATTACATTTATTTGTTAATTTGTTTAACATGCTTTAAAATGTTAATTTGTTTAACATTATATTTATTTGTTAATTTGTCTAACATGCTTAGAATGTTAATTATTTTTAACATTACTTTAGTTAATTAGTCAATCACATGCTTTATGTTAATTTGTTGAGCATGATATAAATATTAATTAGTTTAATATAAGAAATACTTGTTAAATTGTTTAACATGTTTAATATTTTAATTTTTTTAACATTAAAATAAATTTTATGTGAATTTGAATAGCATGTAATAAATGTTAATTGGTTTGACATTAATTTTATTTACATGCTAATATAAGTTATTTGTTAACTTATGATCCACGTGGGATTGTAAAATCATAATAGATAATTATGTTGTCTTAAACATGATTAAGACACTTAGCTAGATAATTGAATAGGTTAATTTTCATAATATTTTAATTCTTGGACGATGATTGGGAACATAGTGAACATTCGACTCCATAATTAATATATGTGTTTATTAACTTAATCAATTAATATTTAGTGTCATAATATGTATGTATGTATGTAGAACATCGTGCCTTGAGTTATTTTTTTTCATGATCCTCATTTTTTTTTATTTTGTTAAAGAACAAAATGACTACTGCTTCAAAAAACATTGTTGCTGAGCTCAAC
>ML417442.1:65304-95625 GCA_005239525.1 Nicotiana knightiana | reverse complement strand
GGGGGAGGGGATCTCCTGGAATACATCCGTAGTCCCAAAATAAATATGCAGTATAAGGGGATCTCCCGGAATACGTTTGTAGTCCCAAAATAAATATGCAGTGCTGGAGGATCTCCCGGAATACGTTTGTAGTCCCAAAGTAAATATGCAGTACATAGGGATCTCCCGGAATACGTCCGTAGTCCTAAAATAAATATGAAGTGCTGGGGAATCTCTCGGAATACGTCCGTAGTCCAAAAGTAAATATGCAGTACATGGGAATCTCCCAGAATATGTTCCATAGTACCAATTTAAATATGCATCGCAACCAACAGAGATAATAACTATAGCACGACAGAAAACTTGTACATCACCAAAACAAGTACAAATCAACAATGACAGTAATGCAAAGTACAACGAGTAAACCGACTCGAGAACTTTAAATCACAAAGAACATTAGAACCCATTCACAAGGAATAACCACATAAAATAATGCTAGGCGCAAGGAGAACAACTTAACAAGGGAAAACAAAAAAACGTAGCAACGATTCCACAATATTTGTCAACAATAAGAAGCCAACACGAGTCAAATAGTTCCAAATAAAGGCAAGTCAACTAAGATATAGGTTATCTAAACTCCTTTTGAGGTTGAGAAATTACGAGGGTTATTCAACAATTCAAATAAGGGTAAGCAACAAAAGATAATCATAACTCCAATTAAGATTAAACAATTATAGGGATGAGATAATAATACTTTCAATTAAAGATAAACAGTTATGATAATATGGCATGACGATAGAAGAGGTAATTTTTTTAGTTAAGTCAAATAAGGGTCAAATAGACAGTAAAAGTGAACCCTAAAGCAATTATCTCTAATCAAGCATGTAGGGGTGAAACTAGCAAATAGGAACTCAATGTATCAAGAACAACTTCATACACAGTGAATATAAGGACCTAAGAACCCTAAAAGGCCAACTTCCTACAAATAAGTTCGAGCACACACTCATCACCTCGTGTACACGGACTTCAATCAACATAGAAGACTCAAATCCTAAGGGGTAATTCCCACACACAAGGTTAGGCAAGATACTTACCTCAAAGACGACAACCGGTACTCTAAAATTGAACTTCTCGGGTGAAAAGACCTCCGGATGGCTCAAATCCAACTAAAATAACTTCAAAGAACACATAAAATTTATAAGAAACTATTCCGAATCATAAAGTCTAAATCTTTAACAAAATCCAAAAATCGACCCAAAACTCGACTCCCTTGCTCGCACCTCGAAACCCGACAAATTTAATAAAATCCGAATACCCATTCCAATACGAGTCCAACTATACAAAAATTATCAAATCCCGATGCCATTTCGTCCCTCAAATCATGAAAATTTCTTCAAAAACCAATATTTTCCTCAACTAAACACACAATTTGAATGATAAAACAAAGATTAAATCATGGAATATATTAATTCTAGGTGAAGAATACTTACCCAATCGAATTGCTTGAACCCTCCAAGAATCGCTCAAAATCGATCTCTACAAGTCAAAATATGGTGAAAAATGGTCTAACCCTCGATTTGAAAAACTTATATTCTGTCCAGGCCCTTAAGCATCACGAACGCGGAGGAAGGATCGCGTTCGCGAAGAAGAGGAATGAAGGCTGCCCGGTTGTGCTTCGCGAACACGAAGACACGCTCGCAAACGCGAAGGAGAAAAACACGAGACTCTATGTGAACGCATAGGGAAACACGCGAACGCGAAGAGTAACGAGTACCGGTGCTCAAGGCCAGGTTTTCTACTATGCGAACATGGAAGAGAAGACGCGAACGCGAAGAGGGAAATATGCAAAGCTACACGATCGCGAGGAGTATTATGCGAACACGAAGAAGGGATTTTAGCCTTTTAGGCGATCAACAGGGTCACTTCGCGAAAGGAGCTTCGCGATCGCGAAGAAGGACATCAGACACCATATCCAGCAATTCAAAAATGAGGGAAAATGACCCGTAGCCCACCTGAAATACAACTGAGGCCCTCGGGACCCAAACAAGTTCTATAACCTTACACGGATTCTCTCGAGGTCTCAAATCACATCAAACAACGTCGAAAATGTAAATCGTGTCATGAATCGAACTATGAACTTCCAAATCTTCCAACTTCGAAAACTCATGCCGAAACCAATCAAACAAACTTGGAATGACGCCAAACCTGGAATGACGCCAAATTTTGCAAACAAGTCCCAAAAAACATAACGAAGTTGCGCCAACTCTCAAAATCGCATTCCGACCCCGATATCACAAAATTCAATTGTGGGTCAAACTTCTCCATTTTCCAAACTTTAATTTTTTCAACTTTCACCGAATTGCCTCAAATTACTCTACGGACCTCCAAATCCGAACGCACGTCTCGGTCCAAAATCACCATACTAAGCTGCTGACATCATCCAAAACTTATTCCGGAGTCGTTTACACCAAAGTCAAATTCCGGTCAAACTCTTACCATTTAAGCTTCCAAAACTTGATTCCTTCTTCCGATTTAACTCCGAATCATCCGGTAACTGAATTCAACCACGCACACAAGTTGGCATACATAATATGAAGCTGATCAAAGCCTTATGTCGGGTCGTTACAGAACTAGTGGGGGTTGAACAGATTGGTTGGAAAAGTTGCGCCAGTGGGGATTGGCGTTTTAATTGAACTGCCTATTTGGGGAATGCCAATTGTTATTGTTGGGTGGGTATCGATTGTTGCGTGGAGATGGTGACGAATTCGTGACGTGTTGAGAAAAATCTGATGTGACTTGTGTGGTAGTTTTCTTAAGGTCCTTATGTTTGAGAATTAGCTCATGATCAAGGAGCTCATCCAGAAGTTCCTCATAGCTGATTGGAGAGTCGCGTGCCCGTATGGCTGCAGAGATCTCACGAAACTTTGGGCCGAGTCCGCTCAGTATTTTCACCAGAAGTTCTTCATTAGAGATAGGAAAACCTACTGTGGAAAGTTCATCAGAGAGTGATTAAATCTCTCGCAGGTATTCAACAATCGATTTGGTGTCTTTGGCGACCCGATTTAGATAGTGACAGAGACTAAAGATGCGAGTTTGCAATTTGTTCGCAAAGGAAGTATGGAGTTGATCCTAAGCAGCTTTAGAGTTGGTTGTAGAAGCGACAGTGGATGCAATGGTGGAATCAACATAGGACATTAGAGCATTTTGGATCAGTTTATCTTGACGAAACCAATCCTTGTACTCCGGGTTGGGCGTCTCATGGTTGTTGGTGGTGATTATTTTCGGAGGAAATGGCGTAGAGCCATCAAGATGACCATAAGGTCATGACCATGGAGTAGCATGGCAATTTGGGCCTTCAATGTAGTAAAATTATGACTGCCAGACAATTTAATGGGCAACTGAGATGATGGGTTGAATTGGATTAAATGTTTGAACACAATGGTGTTGTTGGCATTAGCAACTGGTGTAGAGGAACCCATTGTTGCAGAGGAAAAAAAACGGATCTTGGATAGTTTACTCGTTAGAGTGTTGTTTTGGCTCGGAGACCATATGAAGGCAAAAAACTAGAATGAAAAGTCTGTATATTTGATGAGCCTCCGATGTAATTTATATATAAAGGAAGTAACCAATTGTGCTAAGCTAACACTTAGAAGATAGGAAAATATAATCAGTACTAGAAATAAATTAGCTGAAAAAGCTAAAATTCAGCGGATACTATACTGTAGCATAAAGTAACTGAACAAAGACCCATTCAAACCTAACAACAAGTGCTAAGATGTAACATCAATAGTACATGTGCTATTAAGTAGAGAAGGGTAATTTGTTTAAGCTAAATCGGTATTTTGCATAAATTGCTCTTTTTTTAAAACATAAGCTCAGAGATAATTATAGTTAAATAAATTCTTGATTGCATCATTAAACTAAGAAACAAAGATCAGGTAAAATAGCATGGGCAATCCAATTTTCGGACTGGTCGTTCAAAAATAGTCAGTGTTTGCCAAGTCATTGAAAAATAGCCACTATTTTGCTGCAACAGAGACCGGTCCAGCATAATATACTGAAGTTCGGTGCACCTGTGTATGAACTTCCAGCATATTATGCTGGAACTCGAACACGCGGAAAGTTCCAGCATAACATACTGGAGATTCGAGCACATGTGTATGAACTTCCAGCATATTATACATGGCCGATATACTTTGCTGGAACTCCAGTATAATATACTGGAGTACTTTGCTTTCGTTCAGATGTATCTTTACATGAAAAGTGGCTAAATTTCAATTACTTTTGAAAGCATGGCTATTTTTGAATAACCACTTGTAAATCTGGTTATTTTTGAATTTCTCCCCAAAGATTACCCTGTGAAGTGTCGTTGCTCAAACTAAAGAAATCCATTTTATTTAGGATTTTTTCACTTTTAGCCCGCGCCAAAAAACTATTTACATTCGGTAGCCGAAAAGATAAACTTTGTATATAACATACAGAATGTACATATACAAAAAATATATATTTTTTCGGCTATTATTTCGTGAACAATTATATAATGTCATTTGCCTTTTATTATTTTATTCCGATATGAGTTTTGTTTCATATAGTTTGTTTAAAACACCAGTACAACAATTTAGGAAACGAATTTGCGTGGAAAGATGACGAAAATATGCTGAATAAAGGAGAAATTGTCATTTCTTATTGCAGGCTTGAGATTTATCCATCTTTAAATACATGGTAAATATCCAATACTCTTTTCCTTTTTTTTCCTTATATAGAAAATTCTCCCATTATGCCCAGGAAAAAGAAAAATTTCTCTTGTATCTCTGCAACAATTGGACTGTCTATTTCATAATTTCATATAATCATATGTTCTTGCCCTCTAGCCAGCGTGCGTAGAACGCCAAGGCTTCTCGTGGTTTGTACTCCGGCACTGTGTGTCCAGCTCCCTGAAAATTTCGGAAATTAATTAAATGAAAGAAAGAAGGGGAGTCTTGGCGTAAAGTTACTGCTGTGTGACCAGAAGGTCATGGTTCCGATTCGTGAAAATAGCATGTTGCAGAAATGCATGGTAAAACTACGTACAAAGACCATTGTGATCCAGTCCTTTCCTGGAACTCGTTCATAGCGAAAACTTAGTGCACGTGGCTGCCCTTTTTCTTATTAAATCAAAGAAAAAAGACAGAAAATGAAAAAAAAATCTTGATATGAACATACCTTAATAGTTAGAAAAATGAGGTTGTTGTCATAGCCTTGTATGTAACTGCACAAAAAGTTTAAGCATTAAAAATGGTTTTTTTTTCAAAAATGCAATACATTAGAAAAGTTAAACAAGAATAGGAATTAGAAGATGAAGATACAGACTTACCCTACAACTTGTTCATTTACATACCAAGGCCTCCATTCATCCACAATCTTATATCCAAGTGATTTTGTCCATTTTTCTGAACCAGTAAATGGTACACACATATCGTGATCCCCACTGCAAAAAATATTAAAAAATGGATATAATCATTCGGATTATAGCATCCAAAAAATCTCCACATAAGAAGTCTAGTGTAATCCCACAAGTGAGGTCGAGGAGGGTAATGTGTACGCAGACCTTACCCTTATCTCAAGAAGGTAGAAAGTTTATTTCAAATAGACCCTCGACTCAATGCATTAATCAGAAATCTCAAAATATCAAAACACATTTTATTTGGATATTGTTAAACAGCCTTTGAATAGTCAGTAGATTTTGCACAGGTTTCCTAACAGCTTGTTTGTATTTGATAAATCATAGAATAAGATTTTAAGGACATCTTAAAATCATAAATTATAAACAGATAAAAAGGCATTCTGATAGTTTGCAACCTGCTAGATAGGAATGCAGCATCTGCAGTCAGTAATAAACTATCTTGGAACAAAAATCAGCACAGTTGTAAACCGTAAAAGTAAAAGCAAATCCCCAGTAAAGTGATCCAAGATTCAAATTTATTATTATACAGCAACCAGTCATTAAAAAGTTCAAATGTATCACCTTCATCATATATAAACCAGAAACTAATTTGATACTCGCCCCATCTCGGTTTATATAATGGTATTTGAGGTGTTTAAGATGCTAGCTTGACTTACATACTGTCACATACTATGTACAGTCAGACCTTTCTATAATAACATACCTATATAACAACACTTCTCTATAAAAATCAAGCTTTTTCGGAACTGATTTTCATGTTATACGTTCTCTATAATATATGTTCTCTATAACAACACTTCGCTATAACAGCCAAAAATATTAAGAACAAATGAAGCTGTTAGAGAGAGGTTTGACTGTATCACCTTCATCGCAGTAATACACGAGAAATTTAAAAAGGATAGAAAAATGCATAAAAAGAAGCTAGGGACTTTGTAATTTATTAAACCTGTATATGAGTGCTCGATATCCCCGAGCTGTGAGGTTTTTGTGATACTTAATCATGCTTCCGGAATCATGAATTAGATGTATTTTGCCTGTGCATAACTCCCAGGGACCTGTGACAGTTGCCTGTTGTACCAGTAACACTAAATCATAAATCTCCAAAAAACAAATTCTTCGGATAAGGTAAATCGCCATCTTTAAAACAAGTACAGATGAGAAAACAGTCCCTTACTTCTTTGGCATGAATTGCTTTACGAACTTCTTCATTGTTGAGCCATGCAGTAGCAACACGATCATCCTGCATATTTCATCTCAGATTATGCGACTGAATCAAGACGTGAATTCCTCAAAGAGGGAATAAAATAAGTGTAAAAGAACTTACAATTTACATCATCGGAAAATCCAAGTTCATTCAAGATTAACAGGAAGGTTACCATGTTTACCTCTTCTTGAGCTAAATTTATCCTGAGCTTACTCATTTAGTGTTGAAGCTCATGCTTTTTCATTGGAAAATGACAAAATAGCCGAACAGTTTGAACCACGAAAAGCCCATAAAGCTATACTTTTCTACTCATCAATTGATAAGAACCACTTTTAACACAGCAAAATATGCATAAAAAGCATATTGACACTCATATAAGGCTATTAACTGTATACAACAGAAACTCTCAGAAGACGGTGTAAATTCAAATTATTAGACCCTTCGGCATATAGTAAGCAAATCATTACTCTCTATTACTACTAACAGCTTTCGAGGGTCGCTCGGACTCTATTAATGCTGTGACATTACATTTTTGTAAATTATCCTCTATCTACAATTTTGTTGAATTTTTTTTGGATATGAGAGTGTTGTCGCAAATAGGTAAGCAGAGTTAGAAAGACAGAATTTAATATTGGGAAGACAACAGTCAGACAGTAGAGAAACTAGATAAGAATACCTAAAAGATAAACAAGTAAATTTCATGGACTTGCTTTGATATAAAATTAGTTAAGTTGGGAATTCAATGGAGAACCACTAGAGAACAAACAAAAGGAAACAAAGAATGAAGAGTGTCTTACAGTGCAAGGGACATGGACGCCATTGAGAATCTCCGGCCAGGTTGGGACATGTCCTTCTCTTACTGGAGCTCTAAAAGGCCATGCGCGGCCAAACATTCTTTTTCTAACAGGAAGAGGCCTTTCTGTCTCACCTAGTTTCCGAAAGCTCATTGGCAATCTTGAGTTACCAGTGGAAATTACACTAGAATCTTTACTGTGGTAACACGGTTCTAAAATGTCATACAAGTTTAGATCCACGACATCCTGCAATATGTGGAAAGGTGAATTTAGGTCAATAAAGCAGTGCAATGAATTGCATTATCGACAAAATGACTCAAGTATGACAGGAAAAGATCTTGCCTGATCAACTTGGTTTAGCTTGTCTGAACAATTATTACTCGCTGGTTCATAGAAATTTCCATTGCATAAAGTAGTGACTTCCTGAGCATGAGAAAGGATAATCAGAGACCAGTTGCTTATAGACAAAGAGGCGACGGTTATGTTTTGACGGATAATTCAGAAGTCAAATGATCCAAGCACTTAAAAGATTAAATAAGAAGAAGCAAAATACCTCAAACAATTCATCTGAAATGAGGCCCATACCATGTGCAAATGGAACAAGAGCATTACCGTCTATTATGTCATCTGTCACGCCATTTCCCACCATGTAACCCTGTGCAATACAACATAAAGAGTTTACAGCCCAAACAACTAGATATAACACGCGAAATCTTGAAATGACATATACCTTTAAGTTGATAACAGGCATTACTCCAGTATCAATACCTAAAAGACATAAGCAGCAATTAGTTTGGTTAGCCCCCCGGCATACCAACCACTACATGCTCATTTAAGATCCAGATTACCTTTTGCTACTTCATAAGACAGAGTTGGCACATATATTCCAGCATAAGACTCTCCAGATATGTAGAATGGGTTCTTGAGAAACTCCGGGTAGATCTCAAACCACTAGCGATAACATCATCATGAATGAGTATAGAACGATATAGAAAACAAATGAATTGTATTATTAGAAAAAACTATCAAACTTAGAACTCTGGCTATGTGAGCTGCTCACATTTCCGGTCCCAACTACAGGAAGAAAGGAGTGTTCTGGTAGGTTGATAGCCAGTGTAAAACTAGTCAGTTTCTATAATGTTACCTTGAGGAGAAACGAGTGAGTATCAGATGCAGTCTTTAAGTCTCCTGTCTCGTAGTCAGATTCATTTCCTGAGTAAGAAAACCCAACGCCAACAGGAGAGTCCAGATATATTACACTGGAAACCTGGAAAAATCAAATTTTTTCCTTATATTCATAATGTGTGCCTAATTAATTAATGAATGCAAGCATATGGACATGTAGAATTAACACAAATAATAACCTTGGACCAACTGTGTGGATTATTATGCAGAATAGGCAGGCTCTCACTTGTCTTTCCCAACTCAAAATTAAAAGGTCCTGCAATGTAAAGAAATATCCTTTCTTATTATAGAAAGCAAGAAATATAATGAATGAAATCATTTTCTTATGATAAATGAGAATTAGCAACTGCATCTCCATGGATCTTTTAATTTGTCCAAGTATATGATCCTAATTCTCACAAGTATGAACTACATTTACAACTAACAACTTTTACTTGAGCTGCTTAAAAATAATTTTCAAATCTGTCTAGGAAGAAGTCAACATTTTTATGGCAATGTCAAGTCTGTCAAACACACAGTTTTAACCGAGACAGGATTTTAACTTTATGGGTTCCTAATTTTGAAATATACTAGGTTCTAAATCTATATTTAATGAACTTTTTAATACAAATATACTCTTTGAGCAAAAGTTACTCTGTTCGGTCAAACCCGCACACGGGCTTTTACTAAAATCACCTAATAAATAACTACCGGTAACCATCCATAAAAAGATAATGTGCATGAAAACTGGGACTAATAACCTAAAGAATAAGGCAAGTTATCGGCTACAACAACCGAAAATACACTGATATTGTAAAAATTCTTTACCTAAAGATTAAGCAAATACATTATTACTACCTCATCCTAAGTTTGCAACAATGTTAGAAGTAGAGTTCATACCATGCTCATAAACAAAGCCATCAAAACTTGAGCAGCCAGGTCCACCATTGAGCCAAAGAACAACTGGATCTTCTGTTGGATCTTTTTCAGACTCAACAAAATAGTAAAACAATTTCTTACCATGATTTTCATCTATGGTAACATATCTGAAAACCCATTTGGGAAAAGAAAATATTCAGACTAAATACATAAATCACTATAACTCAACTTTTTTTTATTTTTTGAAAAGAAAAGAAAATACTAACCCAGCATAATGCTTTGACTGGAAAGTGCCATTGAAGCCAGGAATTTGAGTTATTAATGCATTTTCAGGTACCCCTTCTATTACCAGAAATGAAAATGCCAAGAAACTTAACAGTAATATATTATAGTGTAAAAAATTAGAGTTTTTTCTTGCCATGTTTGGTTTGAGAAAGCTAAAGAAAAGTGTTTGACGTTTCCTCAAAACAACACAAAATGATGGGTTTTATACTTTGATAAAATATACTGTACAATCATAACTACTTAATCTATTTGATCTTTTCATTGCTTATAAGGCAAGATTAGGTGAGAATGATAAGGTGTACTCTTTTACTTTTCAACATATCAGTTTATATAGGAAATTAGTTATTATCTGATTGCTATATAGTTCAGTGGTGTTTTTTAATAAATACTAAATTGGTAATACTGAAAATAATTGAAGTATTTTGGTTGTTGGTATGAATATATTAATGAAAGATACTCTGGTATTCAATCATTGTTGTTGAGAGAACTTCCTTTTTTACTCTTAAAATATCTTACAGCCACATATATCTCATGATATATCCGGAACCAAAAATTCCAAAAATTAGTCCTGGTTATAAAACAATAAAAGAAAAAAATTGTGCCTCTTTAAAACCTTAACTAAAATAAAATTTAGTGGAAGAAAAATTTTAGTGAAGGAAAAAGAGTACACATATCTAACAATACGCCTTTTGGTTGCCTCGTTAAAAACCTTGCAAGGAAAACTCAATGAGACAGTGTAAAATCTCTCTAGCTTTGCTCTCGACGCAGGTTATGCTAACCTGCACCGCCCTTGGCAGCCATGGCTAAGAAGAGAGGTCGGCCGTTCAAAAACCCGACATTAGTTACTATCGGAAATTCAATAAGCGCTACAGTCATAGCTGAGACAATTGAAGGTGGAAATTCTCAGAAAATTACTACACCGACTGGTCCGCCAGTCATGAACAAAATATTAGACGTGGGATGTAACTGTGCACATGCAGGAGCAACGAAGAGACTAAATTTTAGTCCATTGATAAATCAAGAAAGTTCAAAAGTGGAGAAGGTGAAAATTCACGACATCAGTTCGAATGCAGCTCCAATTGAGACTAGCCAGAATCAAATTGATCCAGTTGCAGAGGAGAAGGGGAACTCAATTGACAAATCATGGGTGAAGCTATTTGCTGGAAACAGATCTGCAGAGAATGGTATGAATCTAACCTATATTGCACCAGAAGTAGTAGAAGGCTAATATGTGGTAAATTTAGATAAAGAGGAGGTTGAGAATGAAATAGAAAAATGGAAGAAAGCATTGATTGTATATGTCATTGGTGAAACACCAGGATATAATCAAATGCATAGATACATCTCACAACAATGGAATAATGTTGCAGATCCAGATCTGTATTTGTATGAAGATGGTTATTATGTGGTCAAATTTATGAATCTAGATGATCTACGTGAAATTCTGTATGGAGGACCTTATACTATTAATAACAAACCTATGATTCTTAAGCAATGGTTGTCTGAATTTGATTTTAATGCTGAGTTCTTAATAGAGATCCCGTTGTGGGTAAAATTCCCAAAGCTACCAATGAATTGCTGGGGAATGAATTCTTTGAGTAGGATGGCTAGTGTGCTAGGGAATCCCCTGTTTGCTGATCAGTGTACTGCAAAACAAACTAGGGTGTCCTATGCTCGTATTTTGATTGAGGTTAATGTTACAAAGAAACTTCCAACAGAGATTACAGTAAATGATCCATCTGGTAGGAAATATCAGCAGGCTATTGAATTTGAATGGAAACCAAAATACTGCTCGGAATGTTTGAAAATAGGCCATGATTGTGTGAGACAAAAACAAATAGGAAAACCACTACATAGCAAAAAGAAGCCAAGATTAATACTTACATGGGTTCCCAAAAATAAAGAACATCAAGCAAAGAATGATAATAGGCTGGAACAGAAAGTAGAAAAGGAAGATAATGACAAAGGAAAGGGTGTTGCACTACCTTCAGTTAACAGTAGGGACGGAGAATGGNGAAGAAAAGGAAGATAATGACAAAAGAAATGGTGTTGCATCTACCTTCAGTTAACAGTAGGGAAGGAGAAGGGACACAGGTGAGAACAAGAGGATCAAATTCAGGTACTAAAGCAATAATAGTACCAATGCAACTTGATCATGAAAGCATCACAATAGAGAATGGTTTCCAAATGTTACATGAAGAGGGACAGGGAATGATGAGAACAAAGCCTCCTGACTTAGGAGGAAACACAAGTAAAACTCAATGACAAAGATTTTTTGGAACATTAGGGGAATAAATAAGAGGTACAAGCAGAAGGAACTAAAGGTGTACCTTAAGGAGAATCATATAAAATTAGCAGCTATTATTGAAACTAGAGTTAAACAGCATAAAGCATTACATGTAGCAGGCAGAGTTACACCAAAGTGGGAACTGATTTCAAATTATAAAGATGCACATAATGACAAAATTTGGATTACATGGGATCCTAAATGGTATGATGTACAGATGCACAATTTATTCACTGCATGGTTGATGATCTTCAAAATGGGGTCAAATGTATGCTTACAGTCATTTATGGCTACAACACAATTGAGCAGAGGAAAACACTTTGGGAGGGGATTAAAAAAATTGCTCCTGCAAACAAATTACCTAGGCTACTTTGTGGAGATTTCAATGTTGTTCTTTATCAACAAGATAGACAAGGATATCCAATTACTTTGGCAGAAATACAGGACTTTTCAAACTGATGTAATAGTTTGCTATTAAATGAAGTCCCATGGAGAGGTGAGTATTATACTTGGTCAAATAAACAGAAAGGAAATGACAGGGTATGTAGCAGAATAGACAGGGCAATTGCAAATGATGAGTGGATGGTTCAATATGGGCATTTGATTGCAGAGTTTGGTGAGCCATTTATTTCAGATCACACTCCTATAATGATCCCATCCAGACATGCTAGAAACAATATCAAAACTTCTTTTAGATTCTTCAATGTTTGGATTGAACATAGAAGTTTCAAAAAAAATTTGGAGGATGGATGGAAAAAAAGGAAGGACAGTGGGAAGATGAAGAATGTTTGGCTAAATCTGAAACAACTTAAGTCAGCTTTCAAAGTACTGAATAATGAAGAATTCAAGGGGATTAATGAGAAAATCACAAAGGCAAGAGATGCATTAAAAGAAATACAGAAAGACATGCAAATAAACTACTCAGATACCTTGGCTGAACAAGAAAAAAATTGCCTGCAGCAACTGGAGAAGTGGAATATGATTGAAGAAAGTGTGTTTCAGCATAAATCCAGAGCTACATGGATTAAACTAGGAGATTCAAACACAAGGCATTTCACAGCAGTAATGAAGGAGAAACAACAATAGAAGCAGATCATAGAGATTACTTCCTTATCAGGTTTAAAGCTAAAGGATCCTAAAGCTATCAAGGAGGAATTTACAGTTTTTTACAAGACTCTGATGGGATCATCAACTACTTCTCTTCCTGGTGTTAATATGTTGGTGATGAGGAATGGACCTAGATTGTCTCACTATCAACAAATGGAATTGTGTGCTGATGTTACAAATGAGGAAAGATATGAAGCTCTTAAGTCCATTGGTGATCATAAAGCCCCCGGGATTGATGGATACAATGCTAGATTCTTCAAGAAAGCTTGGCCAATCATCAAAAATGAGGTATGTGATGCTATTAAAGAATTCTTCATTACTGGAAATATGTTCAGAGCTATCAATTGCACAACATTGACCTTGCTTCCAAAGATTCCAAATTCGAGTAGTGTGAAGGACTATCGACCTATTGTCTGTTGTACAATGATGTAGAAAATAATAGCAAAAGTTCTGGCTGGAAGAATGCAAAAGATCATGAGTTCTATTATCTCTGAAGCCCAGACAGGATTCATCCCAAGTAGAAGAATAGTGGAAAACATCATTCTTGCACATGAATTGGTTAAATCTTACAGTAGAAAGCACATATCTCCTAGATGTATGATTAAGGTTGATTTGCAAAAGGCATACGATTCTGTTGAGTGGTGTTATCTGGAGCAAGTTTTAGAAGGCCTAAATTTTCCAGAAAAATTTACCAAATGGCTGATGGCTTGTTTGACTACAGTCAATTATACCATCCTTCTGAATGGTGAATCCATAGAGCCATTCAATGCTGCTAAGGGCCTAAGGCAAGGAGACCCTATTTCTCTTTTCCTTTTTTGCTATTTCTATGGAGTATCTGAGTAGACAGCTAAATGAGTTACATTTGGACAAGAAGTTCAAGTATCTTCCTAGGTGCAGTAAGCTACATATAACTCATCCGAGCTATGCTGATGATTTACTGTTGTTTGCAAAAGGAGAGATTTATTCAATCAAGAAGCTACATGAATGTTTTACTGACTTTTCAAATGCATCTGGCTTGCAAGAAAATTTGAATAAAAGTGTTATCTACTGTGGAGGTATGGACAGGGGAACCATTGGCATAATCTGCCAGACTTTGGGCTATTCTCAAGGTCAATTTCCCTTCAAATACCTGGGAATACCTCTGGATACAAAGAAACTGAATATGATGCAGTGGCAACCTCTTATTACCAAGATAGTTGCAAAAATTACATCCTGGACTGCTAAGAAATTATCCTATGCTGGTAGGGTGCAGTTGATACAAACAGTCTCGTTTGGCATACAATCTTACTGGGCTCAAATCTTCTTGCTACCAGTTAAAGTGATGAAGTTGATAGAGGCTCAATGTAGAAGTTATGTGGTCGGGTGGTAATGAAATCACAAAAAAGGCACTCATTGCTTGGGAGAAAGTATGCTTACATAAGACTGTTGGAGGGCTCAATTTATGTAACATGCACATCTGGAACAAAGTTGTTATTGCCAAGACTTACTGGGATCTCTCTCATAAACAAGATAAGCTATGGATCCATATTGTGTACATAAAGGATCAATGTGTTCAGACCATGCCTATTCCTGCAAGTGCAAGTTGGATGGTGAGGAAGATATTGGAGGCAAGAGTGATCATTAGTCAACTGAGCAGGCCTTTAGTGGACAAGAAAAACAAGATAAAACAGGTTTATCTGCAATTGATTCCAGTCCTGCCTAAAATTACCTGGAAAAGCCTTATGTGTTCTAACACTGCCAGACGTAAAGTAGTGATCACAATGTGGCTGCAATGCCAAGGAAGATTGCTTACGGTGGATAGACTAAAAAAAACGAGGGCTCATAATGAATGAATTATGTGTATTATGCCAAAATTTCTTGGAAACAAGGGATCACTTATTTGCTGATTGTGATTATGCTAGAAGACTATGGTGTAGATTGATGTAGTGGACTAAGAATCAACATAGGTGCAAGACTACATGGGAACAACAGTTACAACTCGTCTGTCAACTTTCAAAAGGAAAATTAGACATGGCCAAACTGATCAAGATGATATACGCTGAGTATGTGCATTCCTTATGGAAGAGAGAAACCACAGAATTTTCCAAGAGACATATAGGGATAATTCAAGCTTGGCAAGGGAAATAGCTTGCATATGTAGTTACAGGGCTACTGGGAATGTAAAAACTCTAGTACAAAGTTTGATCTTATAGCATTAGTTAGTATATGCTAGGATAGTTATAGAGTTGAGGGATTATGTGTTTTTCTCGCTGTTAAGCTAGCTGGGAGAAGCTATGCTTGCTTTGTAATGCTGTCACTTTTTGGTGATTAATAAAAATGTTTAATTACCAAAAAAAAAAAAAAACTCAATGAGACAAAACTTTGTAAGGAAAAAAGAGTACAACGCATATTAACTTCCCCTAGTAGGACAATCAATTCACATATTTGAGCGTTCGCATTCCAATCCTGTGGACCATCTTCAAAATATCGTTGGTAGTGATTTGACAAACAAATAAACCATATTAACTTGAATGAATAAGATGCGCCTTGAAATCATCATTCTTGATAAATATGTAATGTCTTCATATAATGTCGTGGAATGATCTTTTCAATATCTCTATAAAAGAAAAAAATTATCGCTATTACATTATCATGCTTATCATTATAGCAAGATACATATGTGCACAAATTGCACTTAGGATATGATGCTTCAAGACCAAAAATTGTATATGCTTTAAGCAATTTAATCTTTCAGAGATTGTCATATAAGCCATATAAATAGAGTTTAGATGCATATCAAGTTTCCATGTCATGCTAAACATATAAGATAGATAAAAGTGACTGCACGCGCTGTTGACTTTGTAGTTTCAAGTGTTTGAACTACATATGCCCAAAACTATATGTCTTTCATATGAAATCAATTCTATTCGAATTGTGTCACCTCCATTTGGCCAATATTTTTTGTGTCTGTATTCGACAAACTTAAGATCCTTATCTATACTTAGCGCTATCATAGATGTGGTCGGCGAATATTTTATATCGATCCCAACCTCCTTTTTGATTTTCGTAAGGACATAACGTAGAGATATCTTCATTCGTATTTTCAGGTACCTGAACCTCTCCTGAGATTTTATGAAGTGCTATATCATGTGATTTTCAAGATCACTTGCCACCTTATTATGATCATTTTGTTCATTTGCTCATCTTTTTTATCAAGAATTTTATTTGAAACCGATTTGTCTATACGCTTTAAGCGTACCATAGATTTTGTCCTTTTATGACTTATTTTAATATGAGTATTTACAGTGAGAGTATAGTTACTTTCTTTGGGTCAGCAAATGCGGCTGACATGCTTTGCATTGTAGATGAATTATCTTTTTATGAACTTCAAGTTCATATTATCTTATTATAGGATCTAGATATGCAAATGATAATTCATTCCACTTAACTTTTTTCTCAATTATTTATCATGTCTCCCCCTCATGTTAGAAAAATAAATTGCTTCCACAACTTTGAAAATCCATATTTGTGTGTTATGGTATTAATCAAAATATACATTGCACATCTATAATAATAAAATAGAATTATTTGGTTCATGACCCTGAACCATTTGTGAAGGAAGAATGTAATATGCCTTCGTACATAATGTATATCAACTTATACAGATAATTTTGGTTTTCATAAGCAATAGTTTAGCTATTAAGCGGAGGCACTCAATAATTATTTTGCTAAATCAACTGTGATATAAAACCAACTTATCAGAATGAATTGTCTTGAATAGAAAATCTGAAAATTATGCTCTAAATTAAATTATTGAGCAATTTACCTCGCAAACATCAGGCTGCGAGTTAATAATAATCACACATGTAACCATCTCATAGATGCATCTTATATGGTATACATGACAGCTTAATTGGCTCATATTCACCTTTGATATTTTCAGTATTCATGTGATTTAATCCCAATTTTAGTTGGTCTATTACTTAATGAGAACAAGAAATGTAAGAGAATTCGTAAAGAACTTTCTAGTTCTTCGATATTCTACCCATATGAATTCTCTTTTATTTTTGCACATCATACTTAAATTAACATGGCTAAGTCATTTATGCCAACTGGATAAATTATTAATATTGATAAACTTCAGATTTACACCATGACGTGTGCAATATCAATAAGCTCCAAGTTTATTATGATATGAGTTTCCATATCAATAAACTTCTACTTTATTGTGGCATTATTTTATTTGTTTAGTACAAACAAGAGAATAAAGCGAGTAAATTTTCAACATATTGCCCCGCTACAAGTTATAGTAATAGAAGATATTAGATCTTTCCTTTATTTATAATATCAAAATAACCAACCACTTTCGCGAATACTTTAGAAACTAAATAAGTTTCTTCGAGACTTACTATAACACAACACCTTATTGGTAATCAATTTATTTCTCCAAAATAATATAATTGGCTCTTTCAAAGCTCTCAATTAATTTTGTACTACAACATATACATCACATCCATATGGTAAATATATCATTCAAAGAGAAAGTTATACCATTATGGTCATGGTCAAAATCATTATAGGCAAGATATGTTGCTTCCATTACTTTTGCCATGTAATAATCACACTGGCGTAATGTTTTGGCATATTTATAATAGGTACGTGATCAATGACCATTCATGCCATAATAATAAAATTATTTTCTTATTTCATCTCAAATCTCCTTCTAGAGGTGAGTGTAGTATTTTCACTACCACTAGCACGTTCATATTCGTCCAAGAATGAATATGTATTCATAAATCACATGTCATCACGTTCAAATCATGAATGGACCATAATCATTATATGTGCTTTACAAATATCATGTCAAAACTATGACAAATATTACTTTCACAGAGTGAAAGATTATTTTAAGAATCCTTATTTGTTCTAATTACCACAATAATGACGATTATAATTTCATCTATTGTCATGTTCACGTCCATTGATACCTCAACGGTAATAATTTTTGTTTCTTTCAGACGTATCACATATTGCTATCACATTCTCTTATTGATTGGGATGAACTGCAACGTCATAGAACCCCTCTATTTAAGTGACTTAGCCACCAAGTGACAAACTTAAATATCTGTCTAAAATATAGATATTCACCTTAAATACAATTCTATTTATAACGATCCTTTTTTTTCTTTATTCTTAAATTCCGTTCCTAATTATATTTTGTCACATAAATTGAAAGGAATGAAATGTTTGTTTTATGGTATATCAGAACATTGAAAAGCTAACATGTACGATAAAATAGGGCAGCCTGGTGTACAAAGTATTTTATATTTACGTAGAATTTGAGGAATGCGTTTCAAAGAGTGTGATGTAGATAGTCTATCCTAATGCGTGCATTTGTAATTACTTTTTCGGTTCAAATCTATAATTTATAAATCACATACAATTTTACCATCGCTTCAAGACTCTCTTAAAAAAAAAAAAGCTGACACGTGCGATCCTTTTTTAAAAGAAAAAAAGAGAGGTCATTTTGCTCTTTAGATTATAAACTTATTGGAAGTCTAATAAAGGGGTGACTGTACATACAACATCAATGTGTTCCTTTTTATTGTTTTTGTTCTGTAACAATTCCACTAAGCAAATTATTTTGAAGTTCACGGTACTCAGCTTAGTCAGCTAAATTGTAGTATGTGTCATGTACATTATATATATATATTCATGTGCTTGTAATGTATTTTTTGTTTCATATTATTTGTTTTTTATATCCCATTTGAAAAAAGAATCTAATAATCTTAATGATAAAAGTATTTGTACAAATTATCCTTTATATTATATTAAACGTCTTACATAATTAATACTCTACTAGTTAAAACATTAATGATATACGGCGAGAAAGTATTAAATGACTTTTCGTTTTAAAAAATGTTAAATACTTAAAAACAAATTTGAAATTGTGTCACATATTGAATAAATTTATTTGACACAATAATTGGAGTTATAGAGTAGAAAGGCACCTCAATTAATGTCAATTTGTCACTAGCAAGATTCATAACAACAATATCCACACATAACGGTCAAAATACAAGACTATGTTTTTATAGAAAAACATTCTACTTTTAAACAAATCAAAGGAACATAAGTTATTGTAGGATGGGACGTTTGTTTGTTTGAATAATTTCTATTGATGACGACTTTTCCATAACAACTTTAGTACTTTTAGTATTGGTACTTAGAATTAACCATTTGCGTTTTAGTATTAATCACAAATACTGGCGAAGTCACGTGGTCATAAGGGTTATCACTGATTACATTTCGTCGAAAAATTATACTCTCTATATATATAAATAGATAAAATATTATATTTTAGAGGTATATATATAATACATACTGAACATTTTTTATCAAGAAAACTTTTTACTGCTTTTAAATTTGAATACCTATAAAAAAATACTTAACTTCGCCGCTGATAACAGAGTTTCACAATAACAAGTCTCAGCCACTGATAACAGAGTTTCACAATAACAAGTCTCATCTTTCTACTTTTGTCTCCCGTTTTGAAGTTCAGATTGGACTAAAATCTGAACCATATCACGCTGTAGGACCATTATGACGGAAACAAAAAAAGGAAATAAAAATAATCATTTCACCAACCGCTTTGTCTAATTTTAGTATTATTTAATTTTTCAACTTTTCTCTAATTTAAAATCACGTATCTATGCTTTTCGTGCTCGATCTTGAACAATTCATTACGTAAGAAATATGTTTTTCCAAATATAATCATTTGACAAAAAAATATATATATATTTAATCATGGCATGTCCCCTAAACGGGAGTAGTCTGGACAGTGTCCTCATTTTTTACCAGTCTTTAACTGTTATACCAAGGAAGAGACAAACTCGAAACTAAAGAACACCGAATTTTAATATGAAAAATCTTTCAAATCGAAGAAAAAATTCACGGGATCACAAAAATCCAAAAAATTCCACTATAATAATAAGAGGGTTACAAAAGTTCTCCAAATTTACTACACAACAAGTGTCAAACACGGAGCAACGACAAATCAATTGAAAAAGAGGAGAAGTCACAAAACTGGAGCTACCATTTGAGGCACGAAATAAGATGCTACGAGCCTCCAAATCCGATCTTCACCATTCAAATCAAGGACCAAGATGTTACGAATACTCAGTCAAAATTTCAGTCCGATCCAACGGTTAATGAATCGGTTAATGAGATTTGAAGTTGGATGGTCGGAATAAAATCTGCAGCAAAACCGAATACTTTTCTTCTCTCTTCTCTCTTGATGAAAGCTCTCCAAAAACCACTCTTATGTGCTTAAGTCTTTCAAAGACTTGTACCAATGATCATGGAACAATTCTCCAAGATTGTCCTATTTATAGATAATGAGTGATGCTTTCTCTTAAATCCAAAACCAACTCTAATTAGGAATAAATACCTAATCCAATTCCGAATAGGAATGGAAACCAAAAGAGAATAGGATTAGGCCATTGGGCCTTTGGCTGGACAACATGGGTATGTTCCCAACAAACTCCCCCTCCAGCCAAGGGGCCAAATGTGTCTTCAAGTAGGAGGAACTATTGACAGGCTCCATGCCTGCCAATTTTGTGCAAAACACATGCTTATCTGCAAGCTTAACGACGAAGTCCTCAGACTGGTCCATATCTAACTCACCATGAAGAAAAGCAATCTTGACCTCCATCTTCTCAACCTCTAAATCTAGACTCGTGGCTAAGCCTAGAACTATATGAATAGAAGACATCTTCACAACAGGAGAGAAAATTTCGTCAAAGTCAACTCCCTTCTTCTAGCCAAAGCCTTTAACAACTAACCTCTCCTTGTATATAGGCACAGAGATATGGTTATCTTGCTTTATTCTGGATATCCATCTGTTAGATAAGGCTCTCTTACCTTTCGGCAATTTCACTAACTCATATATGTCATTCTCATGGAGTGACTTCATCTCATCTTCCATGGCTTCGATCCACTGATCTGTGTGATTATCTTGCATGACTTCATCATAATTCTCAGGTTCTCCCATGTCAGTCAAAAGTACATACTCATCAGGAGGATAGCGCATGAATTTTTGCTTCTCCCTTGTAGATCTTCTAAGCGAGGTTTCAGGAGCATTAGAAGTTGTTACCTGAGCAGGAATTGGTTGCTGACCAAACACAAATTCATCAACTAGAGCATCCATAACATCTCCACAATGATGATCATTTTGATATTGATTACTATCTCTATCATTGTCTTGGGTTTTTTTCATGTGCAATAGGTGCCTTAGCAATAGAAACTGGATCAATATCAACTAAGCTCGCATTACTCTGAGAATCTATCTTCTCAGCTTTGTCAATATCTTCAATAGTCTGGTCTTCAAAGAATATTGCATCACGACTTCTAATAAGTTTATTGTCAACTGGATCGTAGAAACGATATCCAAACTCATCTTGACCATAACCGATAAAGATGCACTGCTTAGTTTTGACATCCAGTTTCGATCTCTCATCTTTAGGAACATGCACACAAGCTTTACACCCAAAAACTTTCAGGTGATCATAAGAAACATCTTTGGCAAACCAAACTTTGTCTGGGATATCACCATCCAAAGAAACAACATGAGACAAATTGATAACGTAGGCAACATTGTTAAGTGTTTCCGCCCAAAATGTATTTGGAAGTTTAGCTTTTGAAAGCAAGCATCTAACTCTCTCAACTAGAGTTCTATTCATCCTTTCTGCCAAACCATTCAATTGAGGCGTTTTGGGCGGAGTTTTCTGATGACGAATTCCTTGTTCCTTACAATAGTTATCAAAGGGACCACAATATTCACCACCATTGTCAGTGCGAATACATTTTAATTTCTTTCCCGTCTGTCTCTCGGCTAAGGCCTGAAATTCCTTAAACACGCCAAGTGCTTGATCTTTAGATCTCAAAGGATTCATCCTGAGATTACGAGAATGATCATCAATGCACACCACAAAGTAAAGTGCACCACCTTTTGACTTTATTTTAAAAGGACCACACAAATCAGAGTGTACTAGCTCCAATAAATCGGGCTTTCTTGAAGAAGGATAGCTATTAAAGGAAACCCTTTTCTGTTTTTTCAGATAAACAATGGATACACCTTTTCATCTTTGCTTGGTTCACTCAAGAAAGCAAACTTTTCTTAGCCAAACATGTAATCCCCCTCTCATTCATATGACTCAATCTTATGTGCCACAATTCCGATAAAGTGTCACTTTCCACCAGATTTATGGAGTCATTAAGAATATATCCTTGCATCACATATAAATGACCAGACTTGACTCCTCGAGCCACTACAAACGAGCCCTTGGTGAGCTTCCATTGGCCATTAAAGAGGACATTATGGTAACCTTCCTCGTCTAATCTTCCCGCGGAGATCAAATTGAACGGAAAGTTTGGAGCATGCTTGACATCTTGAAGAACTAACATTGAACCATTATTAGTTTCCAAACAAACTGTACCAAAACCAAACACCTTAACTTCACTGGCATTGCGCATCTTTAACACTCCAGAATCAACAGGATTATAAGATGAGAAAAAATCTTTTCTTGGTGTGACGTGTAAGGTAGCTCCAGAATCTACTATCCAGCTCGTCATGGGATACCAAATTGATGACATTTTCATCATAAGCAAAAAGAAGGCCATCTCGAACAATAGCAGCAACATTGTTCTTATTATTTTTAACTTTCTTTCCTTCTCTAATGTCTTGCAACCACTTATGGCAAAACCTTTTGATGTGTCCTTCATTGCCACAATGGTTGCATGTAACATTATGGTATTTGGACCTTGACTTACTTCTACTTTTATCTCTATTCCTCGAGATTCTTGTTCTATCTCTCCCCCGGTATTCTGTAACCAAGATATCTGCTTGTGAGGATGAACCCGGAGATTTTCTTCTTACTTTCTCGTTCAACACACCACTCTTGGTATATTCCATGGTCACCTTACCTCCAGGAGATGAATTTGTCAAAGAAACACGAAGAGTTTCCCCAGAGTCTGGCAGAGTATTAAGAAGCCAAAGTCCTTGTATCTCATCATCAAAATTAACTCCCATTCCAGCCAGCTGATCAAGGACGCCCTGAAAATCATTTATGTGATCAAGGATAGGGTTGCCTTCCTTGTATTTAAAGGTCATCAAATGCTTTAGCAGGAAAAAATTGTTGTTCCCAGTTTTTGAAGCATAAAGAGTCTCTAGCTTTTCCCACAATGATCTCGCATGTGTCTCATTCACAATATGGCTGCGAAACCATTGTCGTATATATCCACATACTTGTTGGTGCTCGAAATTCCAATCTTCATTAGATATACTCTCGAGTTTATGAGCTGCAAAAACGGGTAGATACATCTTCTTCACGAACAACAAATCTTTCATCTTGCTTCTCCAAACATTATAATTTCTCCCATTTAAACATACCATCTTGCTCATATTCACCTCCATTCCGTAACAACTTGGTAAATAACCAAGCTTCGTAGTTAGGACCGAAAAAATCAAGTGTCATGCAGAAGCTAGCAAAGCAAACCTTGAACGACGATAAATTAGACAATAAACGAGAAATATACCAAAAGAGACACAAACATTTAACGTGGTTCGGTCAACTAACCTACATCCACGGCGGAGATGAGCAACACACTATATAAAAAGAGAGTACAAAATAACGAGAGAACAACCTCATGAAGAGGCAAACACAAGTGACACACTAACACTTGTCCCGTAAAGTTCTCCCCCTAAACATGACTCTCAAACCCCATATGGCTACATTATGGATGCTACTGAATGAGAAGGAAGTATCCTCAATTTATAGAAGTCCAAACCTTTTCCTACAAGAAAAGGGACTAGCCAAATATGGAAGAATTACAATTTCCTTCTACAAGAAGGAAAATCCAACTATGGTAAATATGTTGTCATTTCCTTCAAGAGATAGGAAAACCAAATATGGTAAGAAATCAGGACAACCCCTAACAATTCTTCCCCTTGCCTGAATTTTCTGACAAAATAAACTTGATCCACCTTCTTCATATAATCTTCAGCAGGTCGAATCTCCAAATCTCCACCACAAAGTTTGTCTCAATGAGAGCAGCGCTCCAGTCAAATTTCTCAAATAAAAATATTGATTATCGTCAAATAGGTTGCAGCTATCTTGAACCTCGCTCTAATACCACCTGTTAGGACCGAAAAAATCAGATGTCATGCGGAAGTTAGCAAAGCAAACCTTGAACGACGATAAATCAAACAATAAACGAGAAATATACCAAAAGAGACACAAACATTTAACGTGGTTCGATCAACTAACCTACTTCCACGACGGAGATTAGCAATCCACTATATAAAAAGAGAGTACAAAATAACGAGAGAACAACCTCACGAAGAGGCAAACACAATGTCACGCCCCGAAATCCCACCATCGGGTCGTGATGGCGTCTAACGTTGAACCCGCTAGACAAGTCAACGTGTACAGTTAAACTAACATGATAACACCGAATTAACAGAATAAGCTAAAAACAGTTCACAACTTAACAACGAAAGTAAATAAGGTTTAAAGCTAAGTAAAGACAACATAATACAACGTCGCAATAATCTCCCAAAACCTGGAGTCACATACTCACGAACTGTCTATAGGAATGCTAAATACAAAGTCTGAAAAGAAATACATGAATGTCTCCGAAAAACTAGAAGAAAACAAGACAAAAGTGAAGAACTAGGGATAGGAGAGGCGCCAAGGCCCACGAACGCCAGCGGGTATACCTTGAAGCCTCTAAGGTGAACTGAAGGAGACTCCCTCAACGCTATCCCCTGGGTCCGGGTGCGGGATCTGCAAAACAATAAGATGTGCAGTGTAGCATCAGTACAACCGACCCCATGTACTGAGTAAGTGCCGAGCCTAACCTCGGCCGAAGTAGTGACGAGGCTAGGCTTGACAACAAACGTTAACCTGTCATATTCTACAACATATATCGTGGAACAACAAGGCAAGAGTTAAGCAATTACGTAGGGGAATACGGGAACAGACAATGGGGTAACAGGTGAAACAGAGCAGTTAATTAAGCACATAGGAACAGACAAGAAGGCAATTTATTAGAAACATGCTAATGAAACAAATATAATGCCAGAAATGTAATAAATGGCACACCATCACCCTTCGTGCTTTTACTCTCTTCCTCACAATGCAATGTACGATGTAAGATAACATGAATCATGGCACGACATCACCCTTCGTGCTTTTACTCTATTCCTCACGATGCAATGTATCATGTATGGTAATGTAATCATGGAACGACATCAACCTTCGTGCTTTTAAATGTAAATCATGGCACGACATCACCCTTCGTGCTTTTACTCTCTTCCTCACTATGCAGTGTATGATATAATCAATGTAAATCATGGCACGGGATTACCCTTCGTGTTTTACACTCTTCCTAACCAATGTAATGACAATCATCAAAATGGCAAGTAATGCAGCATAGTGGAATCACAAATCATGATCACCCGGCAAGGGGAAAGTATCAGTCATTATCACGACAAATTGCCCGGCAAGGGTCTCAGCTATAACCAACCTTTTCAAGTATATTATTTACAGTTGGGTCATCAATAGGACCATTACATCACGAGTTCATCAACGAGGATTTTCAACAACAATCAACTTCCAAGTAGAGATAAATTCATAATACAGAGGATATGGAAGTAAGGACAAGAATTTCATCAAAAATGGACTCACTGGCATGCTTAACACACAATACATAGGTACTCGTCACCTAACCTATGCATTGGACATGATAAACACTTAGCACATAGCATGCGATACCTATTCCCTCACCAAAGTTAGGCAAGACACTTACCTCGGGTCCAAAATATAGCAATCAACCCTCTAACACCGCCTTTCCTTTAGAATTCAACTCCGGAATGGTATTATCTAGACATAATTAACTCAAGTATATCAATAATGACTCAATAAATCAATTCCATAGCCTAATTACCCATTTCCAAGCATTCTTCCAAAAATACCAAAATTTGACCCCGGGCCCGCTTGGTCCAAACACGAGGCTCGGACCAAAACCCGATCACCCATACCTCACGAGTTCAAATATATGATTTTGTTTTGAAATCCGACCCCAAATTGAGGTTGAATTCCCCAAAGTCCCATAATCCCTAACTCTACCCAAATCCCCTAATTTCTACTTTATTTTTATGATTCTAGGCCTAGATTCTAGTGTTGATGAAGGAAAAATGGAAGAAATTGGAGTTGAAGTCACTTACCCAAGTGGTTATGGAGGAGAATTAGCTTGGAGGTCGTCAATGAGGGTTCGAGGAAGAAGAGAGTGATCGAAATGAGGAATCCCGAATGCATTCGGTTTTTAAGCTTTAAAAATCACTGGGCAAAAATTACTCTTCGCGTTCGCGAGCCCATGGCCGCGTTCGCGAAGGGTTGGCAGTCCTGACCTATGCGTTCGCGAGCCTAGGGCCGCATTCTTGAAGAACAACCTACCTAGCCCCCCAGAGTAACACTACGCGTTTGCACCCCTGGGGACGCGTTCACGTAGAAGTACTGTCCAGTGCTCCGCGTTCGCGTCTCCCTCTACGCATTCGCGTAGAGTAAAAACCCAGGCCAAGATGATTACCCTTCGCGTTCGCGGGCCCTTGGACGCGTTCGCGAAGGGTGTTACACCAGACACCAACAGAACATCAAAAACACCAGATTTTTCTACTTTATACACCCCGTTAACTACCCGAAACTCACCCGAGCCCTCGGGTCTCCAAACCAAAAACACACGTGACTCCCAANCAAATCATCCTACGGACTTATTCAAGCATTTAAATCACCAAAATATCCTCAAAAACAAGGAATTAAACCTCAAATCTCCTAGAATTTTCTCAAAACTTCATAAGGCTTAATTATTCCGATTTTGATCCGAAACTCGACATTTCAAGTCCGTTTTACACCAAATTTCACAGATAACTCACATAACATATATTCAACATGTTCTAGGCTCCGGAACCATAATATGGGCCCGGAAACACGGTTTTCACATTAATTATCATTTTCAAAAGTCTTTATTATTTTCAAAAAATAATTTTCTTTAAAAATTCATTTCTCGGGCTTGGGACCTCGGAATTCGATTCCGGGAATACGCCCAAGTCTCATATTTTTCTACGGACCCTCCGGGACCGTCAAATCACGGGTCTGGATCCGTTTACCAAAAATGTTGACCAAAGTCAACTTTAATCATTATGAAATCAACTTTTCATCAAGTTTTCACATAAAAGCTTCTCGGGTACACGCCCGGGATACGGACGCATATCGAGGTGAGATTAACGAAGGCTTTCGGGGTCTCAAAACACAGTTTCTACTAAATTACACAAGATGACCTTTTGGGTCATCACAATCTCCACCTCTAAAAAAATCGTTCATCCTCGAACGAACATAGAAAAGTACTTGAAGCGGGGAAAAGGTGGGGATAACGGCTCCGCATATCGGGCTCGGACTCCGAAGTAGCTGCCTCAACAGGCTGACCTCTCCACTGAACACAAACCGAAGGATAACTCTTCGATCTCAATTGTCGCACCTGCCGATCTAATATGGCTACCGGCTCCTCCTCATAAGACAGATCCCTGTCCAACTGGACACCACTGAAGTCAAGTACATGATATGGGTCCGCAACATACCTCCGGAGCATAAACACGTAAAATATTGGATGCACGGCTGACAAAGTAGGTGGCAAGGCAAGTCTGTAGGCCACCTCCCCTACCTTGTCCAGAATCTCAAATGGACCAATGTACCTAGGTCTCAACTTGCCCTTCTTTCCGAATCTCATCACGCCCTTCATGGGCAACACCCGAAGAAATACCCGGTCGCCTATCATAAATGCAAAATCTCGAACCCTGCGATCCGCATAACTCTTCTGCCTGGACTGAGCTGTACGAAGTCTATCCTGAATAATCTTCACCTTGTCCAAGGCATCCTGTACTAACTCAGAACCCAACAATCTAGCCTCTCCCGGCTCAAACCATCCGACTGGAGACCGACATCGTCTACCATACAACGCCTCGTACGGAGCCATCTGAATGCTCGACTGATAGTTGTTGTTGTAGGCAAACTCAACTTAAGGCAAGAATTGGTCCCATGAACCACCAAAGTCAATAACACACGCTCGCAACATATCCTCCAAAATTTGAATAGTGCGCTCATATTTCCCGTCCGTCTGAGGATGAAATGCGGTGATCAAATCAATCTGGGTGCCCAACTCTCGCTGAAATACTCTCTAGAAATGGGAGGTAAACTGAGTATCTCAGTCTGATATAATGGATATGGGCACACCATGCAGCCTAACAATATCTCTCATATAGATCCTTGCCAACTTTTCTGCTGAGTACGAACATGATACTGGAATGAAGTGTGCTGACTTGGTCAGCCTATCCACAACGAGCCATACTACATCGAACATCCTCTGAGTCCGTGGGAGTCCAACTACAAAGTCCATGGTGATACGCTCCCACTTCCACTCGGAAAGCTGAATCTGCTGCATCAAACCACCGGGTCTCTGGTGCTCGTACTTAACCTGCTGACAGTTCAAGCACCGAGCNGACCCATACTGCATCAAACATCCTCTGAGTCCGTGGGAGTCCAACTACAAAGTCCATGGTGATACGCTCCCACTTCCACTCGGGAAGCTGAATCTGCTGCATCAAACCACCGGGTCTCTGGTGCTCGTACTTAACCTGCTGATAGTTCAAGCACTGAGCTACATAAGCTACAATATCCTTCTTCATCCTCCGCCACCAATAATGCTGCCGCAAGTCCTGGTACATCTTTGCGGCGCCCGGATGAATAGAATACCGGGAACTATGGGCCTCCTGAAGTATCAACTCACGAATACCATCCACATCAGGTACACAAATACGACCATGCATCCTCAATACTCCCTCAGCATCAACCGTAACCTGCTTGGCATCTCCGTGCCTGACTCTATCTCTAAGAATACATAAGTGGCGATCATCATACTGCCTAGCTCGAATACGGTCATACAATGAAGAACGGGCCACGGTATGGGCCAAAACACTGCCAGTCTCAAAAACCTCCAATCTCACAAATCGGTTGGCTAACACATGAACATTCAAAGCAAGAGGTCGCTCTCCAACTGATAAATAGGCAAGACTACCCATACTAGCTGACTTTCGGCTCAAAGCATCGGCCACCACATTGGCCTTCCCCGGATGATAAAGAATGGTAATATCATAATCCTTCAGCAACTCTAACCACCTCCTCTGTCTCATGTTCAACACCTTCTGTTTAAAAAAATACTGCAAGCTCTTATGATCCGTGAACACCTCACATGGCACACCATACAAGTAACGCCTACAAATCTTCAATGCATGCACAATAGCTGCTAACTCCAAGTCATGAACTGGATATATCTTCTCATGAATCTTCAACTGACGAGAAGCATAGGCTATAACCTTGCCATCCTGCATCAACACTGCACCAAGCCCAACCCGTGAAGCATCACAATACACGGTATACGGTCCTGAACCTGTGGGCAAAACTAACACTGGTGCCGTGGTCAAGGCTGTCTTGAGCTTCTGAAAGCTCGCCTCACACTCATCAGACCACCTGAACTGAGCACTCTTCTGAGTCAACCTGGTCATCGGGGCTGCAATGGATGAAAAACCCTCCACAAACCGGCGATAATAACCTGCTAAGCCCAAGAAACTCCGGATCTCTGTAGCTGAGGTGGGTCTAGGCCAATATCATACTGCTGAAATCTTCTTGGGATCCACATGAACACCCTCTAACAATACCACATGGCCTAGAAACTAAACTCAACCAGAACTCGCACTTGGAAAATTTGGCATACAACTGACTATCCCTCAGAGTCTGGAGGACGACTCTAAGGTGCTGCTCATGCTCCTCTCGGCTGCGAGAGTATATCAATATATCATCAATGAAAACAATCACGAAGGAGTCTAAATAAGGCCTAAACACTCAGTGCATCAACTCCATAAAAGCGACGGGGGCATTCGTCAGCCCAAATGACATCACCAAGAACTCATAATGCCCATAACGAGTGCGAAAAGTTGTCTTAGGGACATCAGACGCCCTAATCCTTAGCTGATGGTAACCAGATCTCAAGTCAATCTTGGAAAACACTGAAGCACCCTGAAGCTGGTCGA
>ML417442.1:25896-59943 GCA_005239525.1 Nicotiana knightiana | reverse complement strand
TTTTTAGGATTCTAGGCCTAGATTCTAGTGTTGATGAAGGAAAAATGGAAGAAATTGGAGTTGAAGTCACTTACCCAAGTGGTTATGGAGGAGAATTAGCTTGGAGGTCGTCAATGAGGGTTTGAGGAAGAAGAGAGTGATGGAAATGAGGAAATCCCGAATGCATTTTGTTTTTAAGCTTTAAAAATCACTGGGCAAAAATTACCCTTCGCGTTCGCGAGCCCATGGTCGCGTTCGCGAAGGGTTGGCAGTCATGACCTATGCGTTCGCGAGCCTAGGGCCACGTTCGCGAAGAACAACCTACCCAGCTCCCCAGACTAACACTACGCGTTCGCGCCCCTAGGGACGCATTCCCGTAGAAGCACTGTCCAGTGCTCCGCGTCCTCTACGCGTTCGCGTCTCCCTCTACGCGTTCGCGTAGAGTAAAAACCCAGGCCAAGATGATTACCCTTCGCGTTCGCGGGCCCTTGGCCGCGTTCGCAAAGGGTGTTACACCAGACACCAACAGAACATCAAAAACACCAGATTTTTCTACTTTATACACCCCGTTAACTACCCGAAACTCACCCGAGCCCTCGGGTCTCCAAACCAAAAATACACACGACTCCCAAATCATCCTACAGACTTATTCAAGCATTTAAATCACCAAAATATCCTCAAAAACAAGGAATTAAACCTCAAATCTCCTAGAATTTTCTCAAAACTTCATAAGGCTAAATTATTCCGATTTTGATCTGAAACTCGACATTTCAAGTCCGTTTTACACCAAATTTCACAGATAACTCACATAACATATATTCAACCTGTTCCGAGCTCCGGAACCATAATACGGGCCCGACAACACGGTTTTCACATTAATTATCATTTTTAAAGTCTTTATTATTTTCAGAAAATAACTTTCTTTAAAAGTTCATTTCTCAGGCTTGGGACCTCGAAATTCGATTGGGGCATACGCTCAAGTCCCATATTTTTCTACGGACCCTCCGGGACCGTCAAATCACGGGCCCGGGTCCGTTTACCATAAATGTTGACCAAAGTGAGCTTTAATCAATTAATCATAATGAAATCAACTTTTCATCAAGTTTTCACATAAAAGCTTTCCGGCTACACGTCCGGGCTACACACGCATATCGAGGTGAGATTAATGGAGGCTTTCAGGGTCTCGAAACACAATTTCTGCTAAATTACACAAGATGACCTTTTGGGTCATCACACACAAGTGACACACTAACACTTGTCCCGTATAGTTCTCCCTCTAAACACGACTCTCAAACCCCATATGACTACATTGTGGATGCTACTGAATGAGAAAGAAGGATCCTCAATTTATAGAAGTCCAAACATTTTCCTACAAGAAAAGGGACTAGTCAAATATGAAAGAATTGTAATTTCCTTCTACAAGAAGGGAAATCTAATTATGGTAAATATGTTGTTCTTTCCTTCAAGAGATAGGAAAACCAAATATGGTAAGAAATCAGGACAACTCCTAACATTAACAACTATGGAGTATTGAGGGGATTAAAAAATAATCAGATTTACAATAGGTAATTAAAACTTAGACGCAATTTCAAAAGTAATTGAAATTTAGTCACTTTTTTCGTGTAAAAATAAAATCTGAACAAAAACATCCAAAAAAATTTGAAAAAAATCCAGCATAATATACTTGAATTTGAAATTTTCACATATGAGATTACAACATAATATGCTGAAATTTTATAATATTCTCGAGTATCAACATAATATGCTGGAAATTTATACGTAAAAGCTTGTAATTCAGCATAATATGCTGGAACTTTCCGACCTCCGTATTAAATATTATTATTTTGAATAATTTTGTAAATGCGAAGTATTTTATAATTTTCAATCCGTAAACTAATCCAAGTCCCCATACTTGAGAAAATCCAAAATATCTCCAAAAGATTTGTAGTCGTGAATAACGTGTATATTTGGTAGATGGATCTCATTGATTGACTTAGTTTGCACATCAATCTATGTGTCAAATACAAATTGGTCCAAAAGATAAGACAGTGGATATGAGGAATAGGCGTGGTACAACAGAAAGATGATGCAGAAACCACCAATTGGTTCATTGGGATGTCCCATTAAAAAATAAAATAAACAGGACACACTTTTTTTTGTTTATATTTCGATATTCAGTAAACAACTACTTTACTAAAAAATATTAAAAGTGNATCCAATAATAAAAGTTCACTGTAATTAAATTAAATGAATCATATAATTATCGAATAACTTTTGAATGATACTCAAATATCGTAATAATATTGGTTGTGCTACAAATAATATGAAAATTAACATGGTCCAAAATGAATAAGCTAATAGATATTGTCTTAAAATTGCCCAGTGGCTTTCTCGATCTTCAAGATTAAAAATTAAATTTTCTCTCTATATTATTTTTAACATAATATTTAATAATAATTCCAATCACTATTAAAATTATCTATATTATAAATTTGTTATATTTTCATAATTTTAATGAGTTGCTTGAAATTTCTTAATTTAAACTTTTGTCATTCTAATATAAAAAGATTTCTCATCTCAAATTCAAAGTAATCCAACGCTTTATTTTAAGCTGATTGTTAATATCATGTCAAAATGTGATTTAGTTTATTTGAGCACATTAAATCATATTGGTTTTGTAAAGTCCTAACTATCAGCTTATTTGCTAATTCAACCTATGAGACTTTTTCATAGCTACTTAATATATAAGATTAAATTATTTTGATTGATTATCACAATTATTTAAGAAAATATGGTCTCTTAAATTACATTATAAATATACCACTATTATGTTGATTTACGTATATGATAAATTACATTCAATATTTTATTTTTATTTTGTATTTGTAATCCTCTAGCAACTCTATTGGAAGATATAGTTGAATGTAATCTTCCTCTTAGAGGTCAAAGATCCAAACATCCAGTACCTTAATTGTTGGTTCCTTAAATTCTTAAAAAGAAATTTTGAATTGACATTTTTTTTGTTGTAATTTTAGTTTTTTTATTTTAAAATAATTTAAAGACTCCAACTTGAAACTACTCTCCAATTTGAATGGACAATTTTTTTTAATTTTCGTTTTTATATTATAAATTATTGTTTTTATTTATTTATAGATATTTAATTTAAAAATAATAATCAATAACTAATTATTAACTAAATAACTAATTATTAACTACTTATGCCATGTGACATTTTCTTATGATGCCACTTGGCTTAAGGAGAACTCTTTATCCTCTCCTTTTAATTTTAAATTATTTTTGAATCTCCAAATTTATTGTTGAAATAACTCCCCAATTTGAATTGATATTTTTTTATTTTTTAAATTTTTGTTTTTTTATTGTAACCTAATTTTAAAATTCAAACTTTCTTGGAGCTTTGTCCTAAAAATGTACACTTGTCATGTTATAGTTATGCCGCTTGACTTAATATGGTGATTTTACCTCTCCTTTTATTATATAATAGTAGATGATAGATAATAGATAATAGATAATAGATAATAGATATAGATAAAGATATAGATATAATAATAATAATAATAATCATAATCATAATAATAATAATAATAATAATAATAATAATAAAAATAATAATAAAAAAATAATAATAATATTTTAAAATAACTTTTAAACTCCAACTTGAAATCATTCCTCAATTTGAATGAATAGTTATTTTTTTAATCTTTGTTTTTTAATATAGCTAATATAATAGAAGATAAATATTTTTATATATTTATTTTATTATTCTCAATAATATTTTCTGAATAAATAAACATTTTTTTTGAAAAAGGAAAAGAAATATTATTATTAATAAAAAAGAAATTTTGAATTGGCGTTTTTTTTGTTGTAATTTTAGTTTTTGTATTTTAAAATAAGTTAAAGACTCCAACTTGAAACTACTCTCCAATTTGAATGGACAATTGGACAATTGAAACTACTCTACAATTTTTTTTATATTATAAATATTTTATTTTATTATTTTATAGATATTCAAATTCAAAAATAATAATCAATAATTAATTATTAACTAAATAACCAATTATTAACTACTTATACCATGTGGCTTTTTCTTATGGTGCCACTTGACTTAATGAGAGGGCTTTATCCTCTCCTTTTAATAATATATAGATTTTGTTACCGTTATGAAATAGAAATAAGGCTGCATGTATACTATCCTTTTTCAAACCCGACTCTATTTGTGTGATTACCCTAGATTTGTTGTTGTTGTATTTCAATGTTTAATATCCATATTAGGAGCCCGATTATTTTGGATTTGTCCGCATAAAGTTTATTGAAGGAAGAAATGTTCGTATAATTTTTTTTTTTAGAGTTCAAACTTCTAATTAAGAATGGAGGAATTCTACCATCATAAATGGTCGTTTGATTGAGAAACAAGTTATCTCATGATTAATTATCCCGATATTAGTTATTCCGGGATTAGTTATCTCACTCTCCAATAAGGATAAAAAATAATATAATCTCGGGATTTATCCCAACCAAACTTGGGATAAACTCTTCTCAAATTTAATCGCGGGATTAAAATCTCTTATCCCTCGTGCCAAACGGGCCCTAACTGTTCGCAATGAACCCAACCAATAAACAAACTGCATACCACAAATTCACAATAAATAAACGTATTCCTCGAAGTTGGTCCAGAAACCATTGTTGCTGCAAAAAATGACACTGTATAGTCGCTGTAAAATAATAATAAAAAAAAAATATAATTTATATATTTTTGTATATATACATTCTTTATGTTATATATAAAAATTATTTAAGTTTTATACATTTTTTCGGTTATCAAATGTAAATAGTTTATGACGCAAGCTAAAAGTGATAATACCCCTTTATTTTATGCTTCTTCGAATATCGTGGGACCTTTTAATTTACGAAATCCCAGAAATTATTTTTCAGGAGAATATACTATCTTTTGTCAACAATAATTCCCACTAGTAACTTATACATCAAACCCCCGATATATAGTTAGCCAAATGCTTGTTTTTTTTGAAAATAAAAATATTTTGTTTTCTCTCACAATTGATTTATTTTCTTGTCTAAATAAGTTTTGTTTTGCTTTATTTTTAAGCCTAAACGACAAAATTAAAATACAAAATAACTCAAAAAGTAGAACAAGACAAATTCAAATTCAAAATAAAACGGAAAAGCAACAAATTTGTTTCCAATAGGTCATCAGGATTTGAACTAGCAACGTTTTCCTCCTGCTTTTAGGCTAATTTGTCACCTTATACAACTTCAAAACAAAACTAATAAAGTGAAATTTGATTGTTATATTTTTCTGGAGGACCGGTGAACAATTTCGTGGCATTTATTTTGAGTTTTTATTGATTGTTTGAGCTATTTTTTGAAATAATTATTGACTTTTTTTGTTATTGAAGATTTCCCAAACTCAATTTTTTAAATCTTTCAGAAGACAAAAAAGCATTTGAAGAATATAAGAGCGCTAAGAAAACTACTAGTAAAGTCCGAGGGAAAGCTCTAGATGGCTTGAACCAAAATTTAGGGACACGAAATAATACGACTAAGAGAGAAGAAAGGTAATGATTTAAACCAGGTGAAGTGTACTAAAGACATTCTCAACAAGTGCTGACGAGAGATTCTTGAGCCGAAGATCTACCGAAAACAACCACTTTGTAAAGTTTGCGTACACGCTACCCTCCTTAGACCCCACTTGTAAGAATACACTGAATTTGTTATTGTTGTCGTTGACGAGAAAAAACGAGGTCAAGGAGAAATGGAGAGGCTATTTTGATAAGTTGTTCAACTCGGACCAAGAGGAACATATTGGAATTTCACACATACGTGCATGATAGAAACCTTCATTGTATCCCTATAGAGGAGTGAAAGTGTCTTGGAGAGGTTGAAGTAGAACGAGTCACCAAGCTATTCAACGCCATACTAAGAAGTGATAGGATGTCCGACGAGTAAACACCATATATGAAAATTCAGCAAGTGCTAAAAATATTGAAAATACCAAGTGAATATGATGATATAAATATTGCATAGATCTCTTTATAAAAATACAACCTATTTCATACCAACCAACCAACTACATTGTGATTTCACACTTTCAAAAATAACCACAAAGATAACATAACATAGGAGGACTTTTAGATTAAAGCTGTTAAGGTTGTATCTCCATATACTGAACAAAGACAAAGTAAACTTCCTCATTCAAGAGATGGAGCAAGGCATTCATCAACCATGTCGACAAGGTTAGGGTTTTCCAATGCTGCAGCTACCCGTTCTTTATCATTCAACTGCTTATTTACTGCAGGCAGAAAAATAAATAATCAGTTGCTGGATAAAAGCAATAGCGATCTACACTTGGAAAAACTTTCCTGTGCTAATGCTTTATGATACAACTTTTATAACATATAGTACTAACAAAAAGGGTGAACCATATACGATAATTACAGCTCATGAGCTTTGCCAGGAAAAGGAAGATGCCCTTTAGTTAAAGCAGAACGACAGATAGATAGAGAGTTATAAAGATTAGTTAGTGATTAGAGGGTAATGGTTATGACAGATACCTGCGGCTTCTGTAGCATGAGTACCAGGTGCTACTCTAATATCCACCTGGCAAGACAACAAAAATATGTTATTGGAAAACAAGCAAACTGAAAACTTGCAAATAGATTAACATTTCCAACAATTTAAAGTCGCAGCTAGTTATCAACTAAAAACTTCACTTATAAACTATTTGCATAATTATTCCAACAAAATTAATTCCAATACTAGTTTTCGCATCATTATTTCGTTCTTGTAGTTTAAAGATGCAACTATAAAGTTGAAATAACATATAGAGACTGGTTACAGGTCTGATACAGGTGATCCATATTATGTATGAACAGCCCATAAGTAGTTAAAGCACAAAATATTTTTTAAGTCCAAAGGAAGCACCTTTGAGGTTGAGTTATTAACAGTTCTAAGCTAACACACAGCATGTGACATCAATGCTTGATCAGTAACCTCTTTTCCAGTAATCTGTATTATGTGAATTGTTGACTTCTATAATATCATGGTAGTATATCACTTATAGTATAAAATTCTATCAACTGTAATATGCTTTTGACAGGAAAAGATGTGTAACACAAGAGTCAGTTGAATCGAAATAGAAGGGTGATAAAGCATACTTTATAACGTGAAGGCAAACATCGCATAAGTTTCACACGCAAGCATAATCCAATAACGGTTGCCATGCTGCAATGTTCAACAGTTGGCGTGAATGTGACCCTGAATCCAACAACTCCCCCTTCTTAGACAACATGAAAATGCTACTTACAAGGAATCAAAGCAGAAACATATGAAACAGATTCATTTCTCACCTTACATAGCTTCGCTCGTCATCTACTTCAACGGCATCTTCTGTTATAACTTTCAGCTCTTCCAGAGAATAGGGATGCTCTGGATCTTTTATATCTCTAAGATGGTGTAAGAATGTTAAGGAATGATTAGCTTTTCATAGCTATGAAGTTGCCCCAACTAATCAAACTTCATACTTGCTTAGTTCCCTTCTAGACGATACAATGATGACCCAAAGAGGGAGAAAAAGATTTAGAAGGAATCCGATCGAAACACACAGTCAAATGTATTGTCCTCATGTTACTCTGTGAATGACACTAAACATCTGTGAAGCAAAAGGAAAAGTATGAAACTACGTAAAAGTTCATCAAGCAGAGTAAACTGAAGACAGCAATCATGTGTAATCAATTAGTTACACTGACCCATATGTTAATCGAATAGGAAGTATACAAAGATAATCTATCCCTGATCGAAGAGTCTCTACCTCAAATCAGAACTGGGGGAAGCATGACCCTAAAAATTTCATGACATGTGATCCTAATATAATCTGCCATTTCCCAGGAATAGCAAAACAATGCGCACTTCAATTTGTCTTGGCCGAAATCCCAAAAATGTAAAACAAATGTTGAAGGTGCAAATAATGCATCACACCCCCCACGCACCACACACACAAAAAAAAAAAAAAATCAAAAAGCAAATAAAGTCATGAAAATCATATGTCAACTTCTTTAGTGAAAGGCATCCAGAAAAATCAAACTAAAGATAGCATTGTCATGTTTCTACAAAAATGGAGCATAGTGACTGACATGTTCTCCCATCCTCCTACATCTCCCCTATTTCTGTAAAGCAGGATTAGTATTTGGGGGTACAACGCACATGTGGCGTGGAGAGAGTGAGGTGAGGATTTCCTTTCCAAACATTTATAGAGCCTCGTACCAGAGAGAGCTTACAATCCAACAAATTCATATGATACATGAAGGGAAGTCCATTGGGGTTTGAAATTAGGAGGAACCTCTAGGATTCGGATATGGGAGAATCTCAAAACCTGGTTGACCTTCTGTACAGACAGAAAGTGTCATATGCTAAATCGTATCTATGGAGACAGGGAGAGGTTAGGGACTGCTTGTTCACAGTAAGTGTCAACTTTCCCTCACCTTTCTATTTGGGATTCCTAGGGAGCCCAGAAAGGTGTGTTTCTTTGAGTGGTTGACAACGAGGGGAGTGATACTGACAGCGAAAGATCCTGAGGAAGAGGAGGATCACCTATATTAGTTTGTGCTTAAGTGAAGATGCTTGATGAAGACATAGCCTATCTACTGGACTGTCCGGTGGCTGCGCATTTGTGGTCGGTAGTCCTAAATTGGTTTGGAATACAATGGGTGATTTCGGGTACAGTAAAGGACGTGGTGCACAGTTGGGCCTTCAAAATCGAGAGCACGGCACTTAATATGCCTACTTCTTCATTATTTAGGCTTTAGCCAAAATAATAAGTAACAGAATATGAAAAATGATCTTACTATACCAGAAAAGAAAAAGCTTACAAAAATATTTCGTGTACTAAGGTGCAGAAGTTTTTTCTCACTTTCGCGTTGAACTACATAGCACAGAAATATATATATCAAAAACAACTATAAAGAAAAGAAGCAGAAGTTCTTTTTCACTTCATCTTTCACATTGAACTACAGGGCACATCAATAATAACCAAAAACAACAACAAAGAATTTAACTCTAGTTTGCAAATTCAAAATCCTCTAGCTAATCTGCAGTGTAATATGTTAACGCTACTCAACAGACTTAGCATGCTAGTACTGCTCCATTTCAAAACTGAATGATTAAGCATAAAACTCTCACAGATTCTGAAGCGGATGAGTTTTAGCCTCATAGATATTCCCTTATCATAGAAAGATTAATTCAAGTCTAACTTAACAGACTAAGAACACTGTCGGATTTCAGCCAATATTGGCTGAATGATGATAGAATGCAATCATTCAGAAGGATATCAAAAATTTCGAGCTGGTCGATAGTTTCAGCTGCATATTCATCCACACTTTGACCACTCCTAGCTCGACGCTCCTTCTTTTCATACACAATGGGGTTGGCATTTATCAATTCAGAAACCATTTTCACGTCCGACCTATATAAGATTCACCTGGCAGTATTGATGTCTACAAAGATCAAAACACAAAACCAATTTCCGAGATAAAGAAATTTCTTTGCAATAGTAAAATAAATAAATTTAATAAACTTCAAATTGTCTTTCTGAATCATTAGCTAAAACAGCTGTTTCATTTTAAACCTCTCTTTGCATCAAAACAAAAGATAGAAATCTCTACGAAAAATCCTCATCAAATACCCAAAAAAGAAAAAGACTAACAAAATATTCCCTCCGTCCCAATTTATGTGATATTTCTTCCTTTTTAGTCAGTCCCAAAAAGAATAATACCTGTCCATATTTAGAATCAATTTAACTTTTAACTTCTCATACCATAAGTTTCAAAATTCGTTTTTTTCTTTCTTAAATTTCATATCCAATCAAACATCATCACATAAATTTTCGAAGGAGGAGAGTAATAGTTATCCATAAGCCTCATGAATTTCTTTGAACAAACTAACAGAATCATGTGTACAAACTCATATATCGATGAATTAACTAGAATAAGACATTTACTCATCTACACCCATGTGGAAAAACATATAAAAATCACAAGAATTTCTCAAGGGTCGTCGGAATTTTCCCCAGAAAGAATCATAATAAGCATAAAGAGTCAAGTTAAAAATCACAAATTCAAGAAGAGAAAAACAAAAAGTATGTGCCTTTAGTAGATTCAACTTACGAGTTCGATTACCAATCTGAAAAAGTCTGTTTGACAGATATGGTGGAAGAAGCGGATGTTGGCGGGGAAGAACAACTCCTAAATCTTGGGACCTAAAAATTTTCTTCTTTGGGTTTAGTTATTCTAGTTTACCTTTTTATCAGCAAGAAATAATTGAGGAGAACTGTAAATAAATATAAAAATTTCTTCTAAGATTATTTTCTTTTATTCAAATTAAAATGAATATAAAAGATAATTTTCCCCATATCCCTATTTTTATTCTTTAATGTTCTCTTGTCAAACAAATTATATAACTAAAATTACATTTGTAATTAATTATAAAATATAATTTAAAAAAAAAAAAGGATCTACTACGTCCACTTACAATTGAATAGAAAAAACAACTCTACAAAGTCTCTAATATTATATTTCCAATCTTTTTCATTAATCGTTAATGAACTTGTGTGAGAAGGCCATATAACTAAAATTATATTTATTAAAACCATAAAAAATTAAGTGACAAAGAAATTAGAAATATATTAATAAGTGGTGGAGCCAAAATTTTTACCAAGAGTGTTCGAAATATTAAAAATGAATATACGAACAAGCCAAGAAGATTCAACAACTTATTATTATGTATAAAAAATAGAAAAGGGACTGATATACCCCTCTACTTTAATAAATAGTATATTTCTCTCCCCTGTTATGCTATCAGGCCATTTAAAGGCCTACCGTTAGGAAAGTGGGTAAAGTTATCCTTATTTTTAACCCCCGTCCAACAAAGCAATTAAGATCCCACCTGCAAAGTCATGTTAGACAGATCCGACCAAAACCCTTTTAGTATAACCTGTCAGATGCCTTCTTCTTCCTAATACCACCATAGGCGTAAATTCTAGGGTTCATATCAGAGTGAAAATTTCTGCTCATCTACTCTCCTTCTTTCCTCGAATGTGAAATGTCTCAAGAAAGCTCATCTACTCTCGTCTCTCCTCAAATTAAGTGTCATTGTGGTATGATAGTGTTGCGACCAAACACATTCACGCAAGTATACGTGGTCGTCAAGTAATAGAGTAATGAATAGAGTATCGTTCCCACGAAAACTTATGATTAACTTTTGACTGATTCAAACTCATACAACTTATCGGTTCAAGAATTTTCTCACAAAATATATAACTTAATAATTTACTACTAAAACTATCAAGTAATGCAGTAACTAGAAATCAACCAAAATAATTAAGTAATTTCAGATACAATCAGTAGGAGAGGATATTCCAGGGCCACGGGTTAGCTTAACAATCGTGTTGCGTTTTTAGCTTAAAATGACTAGCTGATTTATCTGGATTGTTGATTGACAGGGTTAATATTGCTCATAAGAATCTGTCGAGTTCTTACTTGCCTATTTAAGCTAACTAAATACCTATATGTCTATGGAGTTAAAATTAACAAGAATGCATTCACACTTCCTATATTTCAACCAAGCAAGACAATTAGGTATATGTCTATCCTAATTGTGAATCTGTTCCCCGATGCCCAGGTTCAAGAACTTGCTCTATTTAATTCTATATGCAATTTAGAATTCCCACGTTCGAGTTCAACTCTAGATTCGGAGATAGTATCTCACTGTTAGCTACTCAGCAAAATAATTAAGATTAGACTTAAATAAACAACCTAATATGATAAAATCAAAATCGTCAAACTTCAAACATCAACATTCATGTATCACCCATGACCCTAGAACAATAGGGTTCTTAGCCACTCATGCTCATACATTCATCAAAAATAATGTTTTTAAACATAAAATCAATGAATACTGGACTAAGAATGGAAATATTGATCAAATCCGTGCTCCCAAGTGTTCCGTCCTTTTGTTTTTTTCTCCAAGTTAAGTCACCCTCCACAAAATCGTGTTTATTTGTGTATTTATACTGTGTAAAAATAACCCTGGACGAACATACAATTTCCAAGCCGAAGTAGACATTACTCTACAGACTTTGCACACTCGCGTCGCGTCTTGCGCCGCACCCCGCGGCGCGCTTGTGTATTTTTCTTCAGCGTACACTGTTTTCTCTTGGCAGGCCAATTTTACACTGTCGCATCGTACCCCTGCGGTGCCCCATGCGGTGGTAGTGTATATTTCTCAAAGTAAACTTGTTTCATCTTCTTTTGACCTCTAGACTTGGTACACGACCTCCGAACACGATTCCGTTGTAGTTTATTGGGCTTTTACTCAGACTTCAAAGCTCCAAATTGATCGATTTAGCTCCAAATTAACTTTTAAACTCGGATCACTTCCTGCAAGGCATAAAACACGTACTAAGTGAAATTCACTATCATTTAAGCTCAAGCACACATAAAATGTTGTAATTAGAGTGCAATATTACGGCTAAAATACTAGTTTCTAGCCTAACATCAGATAGCCAGCCACTTAACTTCGAAAATTATTTCTAATCCTGGAAGGAAGTTTTATAAATGTCCTAAGCCTAAGGTTTGTTGATTTTGTTGTAAAGTTTAATTTTTTCTTTTTTGCATATGTTTTAAGCTTTTCAATTGTATAACGTATACGTGTTTAGTCTAAATGTAATTTAACGTTATTGACAAGATTATTCATGTCGGTTTTTCTTGTGGGAAGATGAAGCTTTCCCAGATAATCCTATGAATACAATTAGAGAATTGAGGTCGTCAGTGGATGTTGTTAAGTTGGACATAGAGAAACTGAAGCAAAAAGTAGCTGCCATGGAGGCTAAAAACCATTCTCAAGTGGTTAAAGTTTCAACATCGGAAGATAAAGTATCAAAGATGTGGATCATTCTATTGATTTCATCGGCACTGTTTTGGGGGTTCATTGATGCTTCAATGAAGAAATGAATGGCTTAGGGGATGTGTTCATTGTAATGTTAGCTCTAGTTGGCTGTTAACTTGTAGGTGTCTAACTTGTGGGTATCTAATGTTAGGTTGCATTGCTACTTAGTTGCTTTGTATCGTTAACGTTTCCAACTAACAGGAATTTACTGGTTGTTTAAGTATACAACTTTCTTGTATCATAATTCTCTTTATCACAAACACAACATAACTTCAATATAATTCCTTTTGTAATGTATATCCCTTTGTTACAAACACAACATAATTCAACAACATAATGAAATACATAGCTGGACAGTGAACATAACTTCATTCAAACAAAACATAATGAAATACATAGTTGGACAGTCAGCATAACTTCATTATAATTCAGCATTCACTTCATTCAACAACATAAACATAACAGTTACATAACTTCATTCATAGACAACATAATTCAACACCATTCTGTTGAAAGGACCCAAAAGGGATGTCACTTTATAACCCCAAAAACTGATACCACCCAAGTAATAAAATGACATCCACATTGAAAAGTTAAAGTTAAAGGACCTAACAATTAAGTTAAAAGTACTGTTACATGCAGTAATTACATCATATAAGACACCAAAAACTATCACATGTTCAGAACTTGACTAGTTCTGTGAATTGCTGTTTCCCTTTCTTGACTTCAACTTGGCTAGTCGTTGCCTCTCTAGTTGGTTTCCTGTTATGGCAGCTTTTCCTCTCCATGTAAGATTTTTGGGTGAGTAAGGAAGTTGTGTTGGAAAACTCACACCACTGGCATCACCAACAAAGTTAATAGTCCTTGTTCCAGTTGCTGTGCCTAGTTGCTCCCTCCTTTGGAGTCTAGTCTTTGCCTATGACACACGCCTTGCAATATAGGTGGGTGTGGATTGTATGCTTCTGGATAGTCAAAATCTTTTTCTGCATTGCGGATGGATTGCTTCCTAGACAGGGATGGTGTTGGCATAAACATGTAATGAGGTCCAGAATTGTTGTTGGATTGACTGGCCTGACTGGCTTGTGGTGCTGTTAGTTGCAGCTCCTCTTCTAAGGACAACCTTGAAGCAGCTAGAGATCTGACCATGGTGTCCTCATCATCTTCATCAACCAATGTCCTCGGCCTCTTTTGTGTTTTCTTACCAACCTGTGGCTGCTTTCCCTTGCTTTGCTGTCAAAGATATAAAGTAACAAAATTAGGATTGTACGTTAATTAAGTGAAGTAATATAGTAAGGGTGTCAGGTTACCTTTTGACATCCCCTAGCATTATGCCCAGGCTTTCCACATGTGGAACAAGTCATCACCCTTCCTTTTCTGGATTGAGACCACTCCCCCTTGCCTATTTATTGTCTCATTATTTTCTCTAGTTCTCTTCACTTTAGGCCTACCAACCATATTCACTAGCAGGGGTGGATCCATTGCATGAGCCGACTCTATATTTCAGAACTTCTCTCCTCTAATTGGTTCTAACTTATGTGCATAAGTGGAGAGATAAGCCTCCTTGGTGAACCGCTAATGAATCTCAGACAAAAAGGTTCACTTTTTGTACAGTAATGCTCTAATAACATAAGGACGTGGGATCCCAGTGAGGTCCCATGTTCTGCAAGTGCATTTTTTCAGGTTGATGTTCATTTTATGCTTTTCAGAAGTTACTTCATTCACCTCATAACCATCATATCAACAATACATTTTTGTGCACTTTTCAAGAATTGATAATATAACTACATGGTATGAGGAATTACATTTTCAGTCCAAATCATCACATCACCTTCATGCCCTCTCAACATATTCATCACTTTAACTCTTATGTCTTCAAGCATTCTAATAATTGGCTTGTGCCTAGCATCCAGTATTCATGAGTTCAAGGATTCTGTTAGGTTATTATCCACGTGTTGGTTCTTGCATACTGTGTCAAAGTATGCTCTACAACATGATTGTGGAGGATATCTCAACAAGTCTTCAGCAGCTTTTACATCAATTTCTCCCAAGTTTTTCAATTGACCCTTGAAGTCTTCTTCATAGCTACTCCATGCACACCACCACATGTACTTTTTCTTCAAATCCCAGCACCCCATCTTCTACACCAATTAGTCTCTCTTTGCCTCACACAATAGCTGTGGTGTGCATCAGGAACTACTGCTTGAACTGCCTCAATCAAGCCCTACATATATAAAATACAGAAAATTAAATATTTAAAAATAAAAAGGAAACAATCAATAATATTAAAAGAATAATATTGAAGTGAAATAGAATAAGTACCTTCTGCATGTCTGACATGAATGTGTATCCTTACCCTAGTTTGAGGTCTAATGAATTGTTCAACAATGTCAAGAACCAAGTCCAGGTGACTATTATTTTTTTATCCACACCAGTCCAAGCAATAGGATAAAAATGATTAATTGAATCTTGAGCAACAACAACTAAAAGCTGACCTTTGGCCTTTCCTTTCAAGAAAGTTTCATCCAAGTCAATAAAGGGTCTCAACCCACTCTTAAACCCCATTTTAGAGCATGAAAACATATACATCCAATAAAATCTTCTTTTTTCTTCAGCAAGTGCATCCTTTGATAAAGTAATTATTACATCACTCCCTGGATTGCTCCGCCTGAATTCATTAGCATATGCCTGTATCTTATTATACTCATCAATAAAACTACCAGCAAAGGTTTCAAGTATCATTCTCTTGTCCCTCTTACACTTTTCATGGCTAACATTTATGTTGAAGGTGTTTTTTAAGGTCACTTTCATCTCCTTAACTTTGATCATAGGATTCTCTTGCAGCTTTTTCTTAAAATATTCTGCTATAGTATTTTTGTCTATCCTAGGATTGTCATATGCAGGGTTACACTTGTGTTTTGACTTAAGAGTTATGATCTTAACCCCACCACCATTCTTATCCTCAGAAATTAGACAGACAAAGGAGCAGCCAACCTCACACCTGTACCTCAGTCTTCTGCTATCACTCTTGAGTTGTTTTAAACTATAACAGTTTGCTAAGCAATAGAAATTTATCACTTTTCTAGCCTTATGTATATCTTTGAATGTCATTTCTTTGTACATGTCTTTGTATTCAATCAACTTATCAGAAATCTCCCTTTTTTTGTAGTGCAATTACTTCTAAATCATTAGAGTCATAATCTGAAAAAACAGTCTCTTCTTCACTCTCGTTTGAACTACAATCAGTTGCAACCTCACAATCTACTGTTTGTGATTCATTGTGGTCGACAATATAGGAACATAACCCCCATTTCACTATCCTCTACAACAAATACATTAATTATATTGAAATGTTAAGAAACCATGTTTTGTAAAGTCCTAATACCATCATCCCTTGTTACTTCATAAAATCTACCGGAGGACCACAAAATATCAATTGCTGGACACCAACATACCCTATAGTAGATGAGGTATATTTACTTACTAAATCTATGAAAGATAGAAGGTCAGAATCATACTGTTTTCAAGTGTGCACCAGCTTTCTTGTATATACTATTGTTGGAATTATTTTTCAGTCACCTCCATAACTATATAATAAGTCCACATTAACCATCTTAACCTACAAAATAAATAAGAGAAGAGGGTTAACAAAATTGAATATAAAATAGGGCCGAATTTATTATAATAGTACAAAGCAATAAAGGGCAGAGTTTATAATAAACCTTAATAGAATTTAATATAATATAATAGTACAAACTTTAATGTCAAACATTGAATATAATAAAGGCAATTCCCATATGAATCACACAAAATAGTATAAAGCAATAAAGGGCAGGCACATGAGTGTCGATATTATTAAACAAATCTTATGGTGGACCACAAATTCTAAAGAAACAACAAAAGTTTAAAGCATTCAATAAAGGAACAACAGAAAAATGTCCCACTTGGGGACCATATAAAATCATCTTTGCCAGAAACAAAAACCCCATTTTCCCCAAAAAAAGATACAATGCAGTCCCACATGTAAACCCTACACTTCATATGACTATACAAAAAATAAACCCTCATACACAATCCACATAATAGAGACCGACTACATCCGGAAAAACACACATGCAAACACTAAACTATAAAGATTAACAGAAAGCCTAAATCGCCTTCAGTAAAAAGAAGATTAATATCGGAAAAACAAAGAAAATAGGAGAAATAGGAAAAATAACAGCAACCAAGTTTAATAGAATCAAGAAAAAACTATACTTTTGAAGAATTTTACAGAAAATCTAAAAGAGAATTGATACATATAGGAGGAACCCTAAATCGCCTCACCGTCGTTCTCTCAGCTAAATGGATAAAATAACCCTTTTCTTTATTAAAAACGGGTAAATAAGTATTTATATAACGGGTTATATTAAAAGGGCTTGGGTCGGATTTGTCCAACGTGGCTTTCCAAGTGGCATTTTAATTGCTTTGTTGGACGGGTGTTAAAAATAAGGAGAACTTTACCTACTTTCCTAACAGTAGGTCTTTAAATGGCCCGATAGTACAACGGAGGAGAGAAATGTACTATTTATTAAAGTAGTGGGGGCATATCTACCCCTTTTCCCTAAAAAATAATTTTACAGTGGAATTTTTCGGCGAAAGGGGTTCTGATGATCCCTTTCGCCACCCTAGCTCTGCCCATGTTAACCATAATGGCTTAAAATTCGAAAACTTATCTATTTAAATTTGAAGAATAAGATATTTCATTGGATATTAAGATTATTTAGGTCTTTTACATACAAATTCACTAGTAAACATATAAAAGCCAAGGTGTACTACAGAAGATCTCTTATACAATACCAAAAAAAAAAACTCTTAACTATTCACTATATATATTTTCTTTTAGGAAAACTGCAATCGAACATTATTTACTACTACAAAGCCATACACCCTACTTTTTTCAAAATTTCAAACAATGAGCACAAGGAATTTTAAAAAAAAAATCAGCACACGTGAAAAATTTCCGAGTTATCTGTTGCTGTTTTCATCCATTGAACACTCAGAAGCAGTATCATCCAACGTTGAGGTTGAAGTTGTGTCGACTGAGCTACTATCACTATCTGAAGATGTACACGTTTGATCCTCCATTGGTTGTTTTAAGTGCCAATACATTATACTTGCTGTGAGTGTGAGGATCATCTTCTGATTTACCTGATTAAAACACATTACTATATTATGATTTTGCATAAAACAGTAGTCAGTTAAGGAAATGGCGGAGGTAGAAATTTCACCAAGTGGATTCAGAGAGATGCTCTATTGTGTTTAGGGGAATTAACACTTTATAAAAGTTTTTTCAACAATATACACAATATAATTTTCAGGCGAACGAATTTTGTTGATACCCCTTTGGTAAATATGGCTCTGCCACTGAGTAGAGGACACAACAAATGTAGAAAGATTTGACTTGTTTTATTTACTATTAGAGGCAGCAAACTTACATTATTGCCCGAAACTAAAGATAGGATGCATCAATTAACCATGCATGTTTAGTGGGGATTAGCCAAATGAAGGATTACCTCAATCAGATCTTCGGGTAACAAAAATATTGAACATCCAAGTTTCCTTGCAATACTGATAATGTAGGTTGCGTTCATCTTCTTCTGCTCCTCTGCATCACCAAAGATTTCGTTTAGCTAAAAAGTCATATGTAGGAGTAATAATCACGACTGAAGGAGAAATGCAAAATAAGTCACTCAAAATAGTACTATAGATGACACAAGGTCAATAAGCTATTTGGCTGAACAAGCATATAAAGCTACTTTAACTACTTTGAATGATCTCAATTGGTCAGGATCATCCAGGTTATAGGTGCCTCTATTCCTCTTTCTCACTTTGATAGCCATTTCTTCAGAATGTTTGGATGATTCATACTCTTAACTAGTGCCTGTTTGGACTCTCTAGAATGTGGATATATCATAGGTAAAAAGCATAGAACGATTTCATTGGCAAAAAAGGACATTAGTTAAGACATAGCAAACTGGAACTGTGAGCCCTTTCTATTAAGACCTTGGCACCTCCCTTACCTAGGGAATACTATTAAAGTATCATCTGACTAAGTGATGCTGAAGTTCCTTTTCCATAAATAAGTTAGAGATGCTTCATAGCGCCCCAAGTGGGTTGTCAATGTATAAAGGATAGAAAATCTAGTAAACGTTCACAAATATCACCATATTCAATCATTTAATATTTTAGAAACCTTCATAAAATGGTTGTGGAGCTTCAATTATAGGAAAATGCGTTAGTGTAGATATATTGTGCTACTCCCTGATATGCAGTTCAAGGTACGCTCTCTTTGCAGCAAGCTCAAAAGATTCATCCGGGCATCGCACAAAATCTCCATCCAATAGTATTTTGATAGGATTTGCTATTAGTAAAATAAAAAGAACAGAAAAGAAATAGAGAGAGAACAACGCGTCGTGTTGATACTAACAAGCAACTAAATTAAATCAGAAAACTGAAAGAAGGAACCTATTAGAAGTCTGAAATAAGTTACCAGTTTCTCCTTTTGTAACCATACTCCAGTTAACAGCTCGAGGGTGTACAGCGCTAAGCAGCTCAAGGAAAAAGATGCCATCTGACAAACTCTTATCCTGTAAATTTAACAGAGTCAGTTCTCTATCTCACAGTAATGGGAGGTAAAAGAGGCGTATGCTAGCCAACTTGTGAGGTATCACTCAATAAGCCATGCCTCATCCAACAATAGGATACATGATCCGAAAAAGATGCACATGAAGCATAAAATTTTACCAACCCACCCAAAACAGCTGTCCAATTGAAATCAGGGATTCTGAAGAAACTTTCTGCCATATCATGTAAGTTTCCACCAGGAAAAAGACTTGATTGTTACATTTAGTCATCTAACTGAAAGTTTGATGGTTAGGGGTTTACATATCATATGTGGGGGTGGCAAAATGGTTAAAAGGAAACAGTTAACCACCCATATTATCCACTAAAAAATGGGTTGGATAATGAACTATTTAAAAACGGGTCAAATATGGATAAGAACTATATTATTCATTTAACCAATGAGTAACCAATGAGTCTAACATTTACATTTGTAAAACTTCAAATTGGGGGTTCCTCAAGTTTGGCAGACTAAGAATTCTCCCAAAAGTGATCATATGCAAGAAATCATGGATAATATGGTTACCCATTTTATCCGTCGGTTAAATAATTTATTCGTTTTTTCATTACCCGTTTTCAACCCGAACCATATCTGACCCGACTCGCCGTTTGCCACTCCTAATCATATGTATGTATATATAGTCTGCTAAAGTAAAACTTGAACTTGAGCTTGATGAGGACATAACACTATTTTCACCTCTTTTAATTACCCAGCACAAAACATTTCAAAGCAAGTTTCAAAACATTGAAAATAGATTCTATGTGCAGACACACACACGCTCGCAAAGACCATGCTTTATCAGAATAATCAATGAAGGCCTACTTAACTCTATTGTTCTGAATCTGAAAAGACCGATCTTTAGAAATTATACCTTAAAACTAGCCATGCGACTCTTGCTTCCTGAATTTCTTACTTTGCTGTTGGACCACTCCAAAATATGTGCATCAGTGATTTCCTTCCCATTAGAATGAAATCTCAAATTCTTCAAGAGCTGAAGCATGTTACATCGCATTAACTGCCACAAGTAAGCTGAAATAGGGAACGGAGAATGTTGGTCCATAACAGTTTGAGTTAGCCACCCCAACCCCCACAAATAACCAAAAAAAGCATGTTGATATTAGAGACATAGGAGGAAAAAAAAGGGATATCACTTACCCAATATTAATTTCTTATTTCCCTGTACAATGTCATTTCCAGCAATATTTACAAGAGAAAACTTCAGTTGTTTCCCAATCTTCACAACTTGGTTGCAATTCTCTACTTTTCTGAAGGGCATCTTAATTGGAGGCTTAGTAGCAATTTTCCAATTAACAATTCCAGGAGACACCTTGTCAAGTGTCTCTAAAAGCAACCATCTGGAAAGACAAACATTAATTAGATTGAAATAAAAGCGCGCACGCGGACACACACACTCATAGAAGTGGTCTTTGTATTCTTTACTCTTTCAAAAACCAGATAGAGTTATAATTTTCCATATGTCGTTGCATGAGCAAATTAATCACAGCAGAGTTCAAATTCTCTATCTTTTAAACTTAGTCAGAAAATTTCGTAGTAACATAAAATAAGCCCCACCACGGTAGCGAGAGTTTGCGATACTAGAGTACCATGGTAGCACTCACCCATTTCTGAGATCTTCAAAAACATTATCTATGTAAGCTGAATTTCCAAGACTATTGATCCAAAATCGGAAAGCTCTCTCTTCCCTGGACATTTGAGCTTCATCCGGTGAAATCTCCAGAAAGGATATTTGCTTAGTTTGAGTTGATAGCCCATTCCTATAGATAAGAGGTTCATGGTCAATTCAAGATAGAAATAATCAAAGAACTAAATTTTATAGTTAAATATAGCACTAATTTCACCATACATGCTATGAAGTGATAATCTCTCAAACTTTACTAGCTGAATTGGCTAATCATACAAGTAGTTTGGTCAGTTTATCAAAAATATTGAGGTGGCAAAAGGAACTATATGCTTACTCTAAGTCACTCTGCTAGCATTTGATGGCGTTTTTAAAAGAACAAGGGATAAAATGCAAATTAACATGGTCCATCAGTTGCATATATTCTGTCTATATTGCTAATGACAATTAAAAATACTAAAACCTTGGCCTACAACAACTGAAATCCTTTAAGAACACAAAAGGCTTAACTAGGAGCTGTCTTCTTCTCACAGATGTGTTATAAGCAAAAGAAAACTTCAACGGAAATAGTCTGCAGGTTCAAAAGTTGAACTTATGAAAGAAACACTAGCTTCTTACCTATGCTGAAAGATATGTGCCACAAATGCAAGGTTAAGATTTGGAGAACCTTCCAAAATATCTTTTGCTGTTAAGTATCTTTTGCAACCCATCCTATCTGCATGTTCCAAAACCAACTTCGCTCTTGCTAAATGGTCTTTCGTACTGAGTGTGGTAGGATTAGTGTGCTCTGGGGCAAGAACATTTAAGAGGTGAGCATAAGCTTCTCCGTCCTACAAAAGCAAATGGATGGCCAAGAATCAGCATTATACACTCAAAATTGATAAAGAAATTACATGAAGGGGATGAAGAGGAAAGCTCTTTTGTTTTATTTCTGGACTGGAAGTACAAGAAACCACTCATTCTATAAAACTAAAGAGCATATTTAAGAACCCTCAACGTATAGATATCTTTAAATTATGTGAACTGGCTGATCCTTAGTTTCAATGGAAAATTTATTTAGAATTTCTGGCATTGGAAATAAAATTACAAGCACCACAGACTCACTCTCTCTGAAGGGAAAAGATTATCCTTTAAAGACCAAGGAAAATGTTGCAAATATTCAAATTTGCATGATGATGCAAATTCCAGCTCATTTTTAGTTACCTTTATGTCAGATGAGAAGTTTGTCACAGTTTTCTCGTATTTAGCTTTCTTCAATTGAAAATTCATCCATCTAAGCAAGATTTTTTCTGGAGGTAGACTCATCAGCTCCTCTACATCCTGAAATCACAGATTTGAGATAATCAAGTATATAACACAAGTTTTGCCAAAGCTGTCAATTAATGAGGCATTGATGAGTGTGTGTGTTTACCTTGCTATCATCAACTAGCTCCATTAACTGAGGTGTTTTCTTTAAGTTGAGATCTGCCAATAGTTGAATCTGAAATAACATCAAAGAAAATCAATATCCTTATATCTTTTTGGTTATGATTTTAAGTCTTACGAGCAAAAATATATGCTGGTGACTTTTCAAATCTTAATTCTGATTCATTCATCTTGTAAGATAAAACATTCGTATTAAAATAACCTCATTATTTCAAGGTTTTGAAATCCGCTAAAATTTTCATTAAGGACACATATTGAACTCTTACCTTAATAATCTGAGATATCACTCCAAGAACAAGATGCCTCTGGAAACCGACAGAAAAGACAATGTATTAGACCAGTATGTAACACCGCAGAAACTGAAGTTACACAAAAAATGCCAGCCATAAAACCACACAGACCAGTATGTAACACTGCAAAAATTGAAGTTCGACAAAAGATGCCAGCCATAAAATCAAACAGAAAAAAGTTTCACACTGATATAATTAAACTTATGAACATGTCTTGAGGAATACCGAAAACATGAAACACATTTTTGATTAACAATTAAACCATGATACTGCATTAAAAGGAGCACAGGATGGATGGTTAAAATCAACATAATCCAGTCACAGGACCAAAGAACAAGATAATGTTGAGACTGAGGCAGCACGAATAAAGACATATGATTAAATCATATCACTGAACATGCAAGAAGAGTTTTGAGTTACCCCTCAGCCATAAGGTTCAGGGTGACATTCACATTCAAATGAAAGGAGAAAGGCAAGCTAGCTGATATTACATGAATGCTGCTCAAAGCCAAGGGAAAGAATGCTATTGATAGAGCTATTAGACTGTTACATGATTTTACGAGAATGACATGCCAGAAACAAAGTTTACAGACCCACGATTGATGGGATCCCTATGGTAACTCAAAACTAAAGATGTTGCGGAATAATGTCCTAAATTTATATCACTAATCCATTTGGAGGACAGATTGCTAATGTGAAAGTGATACATACCCTTCCTTCAATAAAGTCTTGAGTGCCTATATTGACTAGAGTACATCCAATTGCCTTAGCAGAGTTGAGGCACAAGGTATGATTTTCATTCCTTTCCCAAGGATTCAGCATTCTCTTCATATTTATTGCTCGTTCATCAATTGTTCCAGGTACTGCGACATTGATAAGCTTGCTGAAGAACAATATTTATTAACAATCTAGTCCAAGAAGTTTTACATATTCGAGGCATAGTATTAAATTATTAATATACAAAGAGAAAGATTTGATGCTCACCAAATAAGAACTCCATCCTTTGCAATCTCAAAGAGATCATTACTTGACGGATCAACAGGAAGGTATTTCTTCAAAAACTCATCATCAGCGAGATAGCTGTTAATATGTGCAACATATGATGCCTTCTCAGATTCACTGATGGTGTGGAGCAATGTAGAAGTTGCTGACTTGACAAAAGCAGATGAACTCTTTGCAGTACTTCCCATCCTTGCAGCAGCATGTGCTTGGATTTTCAAATAAACCTGTCATGAGTTCAACAATTCTTGCTTTCTTAGATAAATCCACCAACAAATTCTTGATGAATTTGTTATTAGAGTTTACAAAGTTTAGGGACACAGTGAAACTACTAAAACCAAAGGCTTGTAGTAGTTACTAAGACGCAAACCTAAAATGTACTACTATTGTTATTTCTTTTGCTAAATATAGATCTGGTTAAGCTTGTTAGTTCACTTATGTTTCCTTCTTCCTCTTCCTAGCTTTAACACAAATTTCATAGCGGAAAATTCTCTGTGCTTTTGCCCCCAGCACGTAAGCTTTGTTGAACCTCATTAAATCCTTGTTTTACTTCTTTTCTCAATTTGATTTGTGTATGATTCTGTCCTAGTACACCACAGGTATATTGCAACATCTTTCAAATCAAGTTTAAACTCAATTCAGCTTTTGTTCCCGACTGTAACAACAGCTTCTAAAAGGAAAAAGGCTCTAATATCTTCTTCAAATTTGAAAATGCAGAGTATAGACATGAATCCAATGCGCCTAATACTCAACGCAATTGCATGTTACCTGAAGAAATAGCTCGAAATCAACGTCTTCATCCAAGTTTTTATAGGAATCTCTCAGAAACGTTTCTCTTTCTTGCTCCGCAAGATTCTCATCCACGTGTTTTAATCTCGCCATTTTGGAAGGTAAGTCCGCGAGCTTCAAACCTCCGTTTTCTCTCTTCATCGCATTGAACTGCAAACAAAAAAATCCTTAAAATGAACTGATCCTGATCAATCAATCAATAAAACAAATCAACTCCGCATCGATCCAAAATTAGTTGAACTCACTACATAAGCAGAGTAATTAATCAATTATAGAGATTAAACATTGAAAAACTTACATGAGATTTCAAACGCCGAAGTTCGACCTGAGTGAACTGATTCTGAAGCCATGGATCAGATACAAAAACACCTACATATCCAGCCATTGTTTGATCCGCTGTTGATCAAAAGTTGCGATTTTATACCAAATCGAAGAAGAGAAAATTGAAGAATTGGTTTGAATATCTCCAGATTTTCTCTCACTAAGTTGAGTGAGAGAAGCATGTGATTTGAGAGGGAGAAGGCTGCCTAATAGTACAGTAGACTGGGGACAGAGAGGAGCTGTCAGTGTTCAAAGCTGTTCTGAGTAAAATTCAAATTATGACGGAATTGTCCCTTTTTTCTTAACCGCTAATCCTTACATTAGTATACTCGTTTATTATATGCATCAAATCGATTATCACTTAATTTTTATTTCATTTTATTACACTAAAGTCACTAAATAATATCTTATAATAAAAAAATACTCAAATTTGTCGAATTATACAATTATTTTGTGACCAAAAATCAGTCAACCTAGAAAATGTGCGACTTTTTATGATACTTTAGCAAAATTGAGTGATTATTTGGTTATTAAAAAAACAATTTAATGAATTTCGTGATACTTAGTTAAAGTTGAGTAAATTTTTCGTTGCAAAAAATAATTTAGACAATAAAGTAAAGTAAAAATTAAATGTCCATTCTATTCAGATTCATCACAATATATGTTTATAAGTGCTTGACACTTACATTTATAATTTTAAAATTTTAAAATCAGAAGATATGTCTTGCTTGCTGTGAAAATCAAGGGTGGTAGAAATTCGAAAAAGAATATAATATAAACAAGGACTGGTCCTACTTATACCTACTTGATATTTTCTTCAGGTTACATCTATTTATTATAATCAACTGTGTGATTTAAATACGAAATCTAGCTTATGTAGATATGTTGGTAATATTTTAGAATTTTATATATTTTGAAAAGAAAAAAGAGGCTCGCCAAATTTTCCTCCGTGATAGAGTAATATCACGAAATGTAAGAGGGAATCAATTTCATCCATTCGAACAAAATCCATGCTTCACTAACCAGTCGTACTATTCATGCTTAAAATTTTCGAGATCTCCGAACTTCTTGGGAATCGAGGAGGTCAAGGTCTTAAAATCCTATCAATACTAAAAGAGCTCCTTCCGACTCTACTCTAGTTAGACACGAATAACTAATAAAGAGTCGTTATATTTAAATATCGAAAATCAAACAGGAGATTGAATTGAAACGATTCTTTACTTATAAAAGCACTTAGATACATATTTAGAAACACTTAATTCACGTTTGATCATTTTGAAGGGATAACCTTGTATACGGTCAAAATTGGACTCACGCGATTTTGCTTGATTAATGAAGATCAGGATGGGAGACCAAAGATCGGTTCCGTATTATATCAGGCCGAGACATAAATGTGCGATACTAAACCCGGGATTCGAAGTACCAATCGAGAGCGAGACCACCCAGGATCGAGGCCAAACGGAATAGACATCGAGCAAGACCGAAGATTACATACTAACGGAAAGCCGAGATATCCGTGACCGATCGAGAATCGTCGCGGAAATCTCGGAACAGATCAAATCAAGAACGGTTATTTAACTAATCGTGGGATCTTCTTCTGTTAGAATTGCACAATAAGTAGAATTCATCTTCTATATAAAAATGAGTTTTGATCATTTGTAACCATCTAACACTTGCATATCAAAACAATATAATACTATTTTCTCTCTTAAATTCTCTTGTTCTTAAATTCAGTTCATATTACTTAATTCTCAGTCGGTTCGAGGGCGATCTAACTCGAGGGACAAGTTGCATCTTATTCTGGTTTGATTTATTTTACTGTTAAGTATTAGCATTAATCGTCATATTTATCAATTTGTGTTAAGTGAAATAACATATCCTTAAAACTACTTATAAGTATGGGTGTTTTATAAAATCAAGTAATTGCTACTTTTTACTTATTTTATAGAGGTCATTTCTTGGGGAAATAATTACTTAGAAGTTAGTCCTAATTAAAATCAAAGTGCTAAACTAGAAACAAAGCTCACCAAATTGATTGACTAAAAGGTCCACTTCATTTAACATGTTGATTTCAGTGCATTATTGATTGCTTGAGGTCACGGGCTTAGTGATTTGGACTGTGCCTACTGATTACAGGCACCAAATTTCTAATTAGTTGTAGAGTTTGCGAACTTCTAATGAAGTTTTAACTTTTTATTTTTAAAACAATTCAGGTTCAATCTTTCAATAGTATGGTAATCTAATAATTTTTATTTTTAATTTTTCGTCCGATGCCCGATATCGCCATTAAGACTTCAATCATATGCATCGAATAAATACCTGTTAAAGAGGAAAGTGCTCAGTATGAGAAATTTTTTTGTTCCTAAATCAAACACCATGTTCTTATTGCATGAAAGAATGAGCGATAGCTGAAACCTCGAATTACTCCATCTTTCCGGAGTGATCACATATCCATGACGTAAAGAGAGCATTTTCAAACTTAACGGTATGGGTCATCGTAATTTTCGAAAAAGGAACAAGGGAGAAATTCAAAAATAGAAGCAGATTTACGAGTGATCATTCAAAAATAGTCATAGTTTCAAAAGTAATCGAAATTTAGGCACTCTTTATGTAAAGATAAAATCTGAACGAAAACACTATTCAAAATCCAGAAAATACTCCAGCATAATATATTGGAACTCCAGTATGTTATGCTGGAACTTTTCGTGTTACAACAAAATAGTGACTATTTTTCAATGACTTTACAAACGTTGGCTATTTTTGAATGACCAGTCCGAAAATTGACAAGCCCGTGCTATTATTACTATTTTTTTAAAGTTCACTTTCAAATTGTGAGGCCCACAGAAAGATGACTTGCTTTGAGAAAGGTTTGAATAAGTAACATAACGGATCTTCTTATGCTTTCACTCTACGTGAGAATTGATATCAAGTGATCAACTACAACTAGAACCTATATATAAGATTTATAATGGAGTAGTATTGCTCAAATTTCAAGAATAAGCATAGTCTGTCCTTTTGAAACCACAACCCCTCTTTCAGTAAAAGCTCTTCCTTCTAACTTCTTCTCTTTTTTCTATTACATTGGAGTATCCAGAGAAGGAGCTAATGAGAATTTAACCCATACAATAAAGACTCCTACCGATATTATTATACTATAATATCCCCTTTGGACATAAAGAAAATTTTAACTTTTTTTCGAAATCAGTATTTGTTCATTAAACTTTTAATTTTCACTTGAAAATGCATTTTGGGAATTTCCGAAAACTTGAAAAACTTAAAAAAAAAACAATTTTTCAAAATTTTCACTCACAAAACTTAAAAAACAATCCAAAATAATATTCCTCTCGAAACACGACTCTAAATTTCAAATACCATTTTCACTTGAATATTATTTTCACCATATTTTGAAATTTTACAATTCTTATGTCCAAACACCCACTAAGTTTTGATTATCCCTTTTAATTCACTTTGTATAGTATTGCAATGTAAAAAAGGGATAATACATGGCATGATATACTTAACAAAATGCAGGTAAGTACATCTAGAGGCGTATGTAGCACTCTGGTACTACCGAATTTATTTGAATAAAATACGGAACATAAATTTATATGTAAAACTTTATTAAAATGCAAACAAATTGTATGTATGGAAACATATTCTGAGTTTAAACGGTGTCCCGTATACCTTTTTTTTTTGTTTGTATAGCTGTGAGGCATTTACACAAACAAATATATTAAAGCAATTTAATGAACGTGGCCAATTCCAAATGCTTTCTTTTTCTAAAGAATAATGCCAATGTGACACACAGCGAGAAGATAGGGAACAACCTTACGCATGTGCAGTCTAATTAAGTTGGACCTGGGCCAACTACAAGATCAATTTAATTTGTGTTACATCTACAATCCCAAATTAAGCACTGCAACATTTGCAATTTTCTACCAATTTAAGTAGGCATCACATGCTCTATATTTATGCAACATAAATTAGTGCTTTTATATTACTAATAAGATAAAAAGAAAGATCCATTTGGATAGCAATGATCGTTGAACTATTTTTTCAAGCTTCTTTACACGTAGAAGAGTTAACAAAGATACAGACAGCGAATCGAACTAATGAGCGGGTTCAAGCTTCTTTTCACGTAGAAGAGTTACCAAAGGTACAGACAACGAACCATGTATCCACTTTAATTTGGATCAATTTCTTAGCACTCCAAACATTATATACAACTATAGTATTAGTATATTATTTATCTGTTTTGAAACCATTACTATTATTATAATCAAAATCGTTACCAAGTGTAATATGGTTAATTGAGTTTAGAACTGGTTAATGTGACCACAATTGAAGGACAAGTAGGGCCAATCCACACATGGGTTTCCCACCCGACACTTTTAAAATTTGTGATTAGATTGATATTTGAGTACAAAATATCATCATTACTAGTGATTTGAACATGTTATAAAGTATGGTTCCACTCATGTGTGGCTTTGATTTGCTTTATCATTGAGATCATATTTGTCTATCAAATTCAGAGCTTTTGCAGACATTATACTGACTGGCTTCTTAGCTCTAATGCCTTTTAGTTTTGAAGACATATGTTTAGGTTTCGGATTTCCGTCTCTAGGAGGTTTTAAAATCGAAAAAATATGGTGCAGGTTCATTTCTCTGAACCAATTCAGGTTCAAGGGAAGATGATCGAGTTGACTCTAACTTTCGATCTCTTCTCTAAGGACGAGAAATGTGCAACAATCACTGCGACTAACAAGAATTAGAGTTGAAAGTTAGTTCAAGTTCAAAAGGTTATTGAGTTGACACAAACTTTCGATCTCTTTATGCAACACATTCACTACAACTAGCAAGAATGTTGGAGTTGAAAATTAACTTAGAAGACCTCGGAATTTACAAGATACCAGAAAATAAAGTCTTATACATCAACTAAAAGACAAAAATTGGAGAAGGACGCCGTCTGTGGGAATCGAACCCACGACCACATGGTTAAAAGCCATGCGCTCTACCAGCTGAGCTAAGACGGCTTTCTTGAACTGTCAATGTAACTATTATACAAGTTTCTCTGATTTTAGGTACAAAAATATAATTACAGTCACTAGCTAAATATATAAAAATACACACTGATTATATATAAAATACATATATTATATATTATTATATATAGCAGAATATATTTTTTCTCCGTTAGTTTGAGAGACGGCTATATTGTGAAAAAATTCCTATCAATATACTGCATATGCAAATCCAAGTGCTTGGTCTCCTTAGACTCCTTGGCCCAAAATTAATTACCTCACAATATGCTGCATTCATTCGTACCAAAAGGGCTGTGCAAGCCTACAACAGTTCAACTAAGGTATTTTGTGAAAGAGAGAGGATAGTGAGAGAGCAGTTGTGTAAATAGCACGGACTAGCAAGTTTTCAGACTGGTAATTAAAAAATAGCCAGCGTTTGTAAACTCATTGAAAAATAACCATTATTTTGCTGCAACACAGAAAGTTCCAGCATAATATACTGGATATTGGTCCACATGTATATGAACTTCCAGCATATTATGCCGGAACTGCATGCAGAGGCGGACCCAGAATTTGAACGCTACGGGGGCACCACTATATTTTAATTACTAGTGATAAAATTCGACGTGCACCTAGATGCTAATTACTAGTGATAAAATTTGGCGTGCAACTCTTTAAAAACTTAATGATTATGATCGATAACTTATCATCTAAGTATTAAAAAAAGTTCTAAAAAAAGAAAAAATATCGAACAAAGAGATTTTTCGCAAAATGGGTGCTACGGGAAGAGAAGGTGTTTGATTTAAGTCTATTTCAAACCTTAAAATTTCTAGTTTTTTCTCAATTAAAAAGGAGTCAATGATCAAAAGGTTGTTCAAACTTTAAAATTATCAAAAACTTACACAAAAAATCAAGATTAAGGTTATGCTAGTTGTCAAGTATTTGAAGAAGAGTCTCAAACTCTCATCAGTTGCAATCGTGGAGTCAGAGTTGACGATGCCCACTACTTTATTAAAGTGATTGTTGAAGAAGGTTGTGACAGAAAGTATTTATATTTTTTCATTTGTGGAGCAATAAGTTGTAATTTGAAGTTTTTGATTTGAAGGGTGATATTTACAAAGAGAATAAAATTAATTAAGTTGACCAGTATATACTAGTACTGAATTAGAACTTACTTTAGGGAAAAAAATTGATGTTACAGAAAGAAGGAGTAAAAGCTAAACATGAGTTTCGAACCCACGTCAACCACTAAAGGGAGGAAACTAAAGCACTCTACTCAACCATTCCTCCGGTCAAACTTTTGTGTTTGGGGGCACACGTAAATTATTTAAGGGGTCCCAACTGTATTTACAAATATATATAAAATATATATACATGGTTTCTCCCGAACTAACGGGGTCCCGTGACCCCTCAAGAGGCAAGGTAGGTCCGCCTCTGACTGCATGGGTCGAAATCTGGCCATATGAGAATGGCATAAAAAAGGAATAGCGAGAAGGTGATTAAGTTGTGGTTGTGTACGTAAGGCACCGTAACGACGAGCATCTCGGCCTTGGCCGTGGTCGAACCATCAGAAGGCCTCTACGACAGAGCATATGCCAAGGCGGTTAGGGAGGTCAACCTAAAGTGTAAATAGCAAATTAAAGCACCATGGCTAAGGACCAGTGGGTAAGAATGAACACCTAGTATATATACACGATAAGAGAAGGATAGGGGGACATTTCTTTCTCTTCTTCTTTTTGGGTCTTCTCTGAAGGAGTCTACCCAATACTCAAGAGAGGGTTCGAAATCTTGTTACTGATACTTGTAATCATCATCATGAAATCGATAAAGAGATATTATGTAGCTGTTAATGGTACAACTTCTCGTTCTTCTTTATCATATATTATAGGATAATAGCGCGGAGCCGACGTCAGGCCTAAAACCAGTACCAGAGTATAGAACAAGGCGAGTCGCCCTGTGGCGCGATCCCTAGCTCGATGCCAGACGGAAGAATTTCCCAGGACAAAAAAAAAAGGGGCCAACCCTCGTCCATCAGTTGAATAGCCGACTAAGGTAACAAATAATTCCATATACTTCTAACCGTCTACTCCCAAAAATAAGAAAGTGAAATAGAGAATGGAGACGTCGTCCCGAAGACGCGAATGAAGGATAGCCAACATACGAGCTCCAAGCTCCTCCCAGCATCAGACGGAAAATCAGAAAAAACCTCCCACTCAATACTGTATTAAGAATAACAGATAAACGGCTCAAAACAAACTGGTGTCATTATGAAACAATCTCCACGGCCTGGGACTGGGCGGTGAGCCTATGGGACGCACAACTTTCCCAGCACAGGCAGAGCATGAATACAGAAAGGTAACTCATCTGCTCGCCGTGGCGACACTACGCTAATTCGGTCAACTAAAACTACGAATAATATCCAAATTTCATTCGAATCACTCGAGTCGCAGGGTGCCAAAAAGCCCAGGCCGCAAGTTCACCGCCCGTCCCATCAACAATCTCTCTAGGCAGAGAAATGAAGGGACAAGATAGACTGGGACTCGTCCCCAAGCATACAAAATCTATGTAGTAACGCATGGTATTCTTCAATAAAAGCAAGGAAATGTCAGCATTCTTATCACTCCACGCCCCCCCCCCCGCCATCGCCGAACCAAATACAATTCGACCTGGCTCGAATCAAGTAAAATTTGATCTCGCCCGAATCGCCAAAGTAAATTCGACCTCACTCGAATCGCCAATGGAAAAATTTGACCTCGCTCTAATCAAGTAAAGTTCGACCTCGGTCGAATCAAGTAAAATTTGACCTCGCTCGAATCGCCAATGGAAAAAATTCGACCTCGCTCGAATCAAGTTAGATTAGACCTTGCTCGAATCAAGTAAAATTCGACTTTGATCGAATCGCCAAGTCAAATTCGACCTTGCTCAAATCGCTAAAGAAAATTTGACCTCGCTCAAATCGCCAAAGTTAATTCGATATTGTTCGAATCGCCAATGGAAAAGTTTGACCTCGCTCAAATCAAGTAATGATCTCGCTCGAATCGCCAATGGAAAAATTTGACCGTGCCTGAATCAAGTAAAATTCGACCTCGCTCGAATCAAGCAAATTCGACCTCACTCGAATCAAGTAAAATTCGACCTCGCTCGAATCAAGTAAAATTCGACCTCGCTCGAATCAAGTAAATTCGATCTCGCTCGTATAAGATCTCCGCCATCATCCCCGCCAACACCATCATCATTAGAAGAGAGCCCATTTTCAGCCTCAGCATCCCCATCAGCCTCCGGTGTCGCGGGATCATAGCCGCAAGCAAGACGAGCCTCGCTGTCGCGCCCCCTCTTTCCTAGCGGAGATCGGGTTTATGACACTCATCAAGCGTGGCTATAGTATTTTGTTAGGAACGAGTGGAGTATGATGTTGAATCATAATTATGCAATAAACAGTAAAACATGTAGTCATGTATTTGCACGTTACGAAAGCAGTAAATATAGCAGTGATGATTTAAAAGCGGTTACAAAGGAAGGAAACAGAAAAACATGTCAGTTACTTTTGAAGAAAAATAAATGCTTAAAGAAATAGACAAGTAATTGCACATAAGGGAAATGGGAAGAGGTACAAATTCACAAAGCAATTTGAAAATGGTAAAATCCTGAAAGTCCCCAGCAGAGTCGCCATGCTGTCGCGCCCCCTCTTTCCTCACGGAGATCGGGTTTATTACATTCGGTTGAGATAACTCTTACCTTTGGGAAATGGGTTTGTGTTTTTGAGAGTCGCCACCTAACGATTTTTAAAGGTGCGTTAGGACACCAAAGGGGTTCATTTACAACTACGTTGTTAACCAGAGATAGGGTAAGGGCTTGAAATTATCCTAAGGGGAAGGTGTTAGGCATCCCTCAGGATCCACAAGTGTGGTTCCCGACCAAACAACTTTTGTGAATTTGTACGGCTTAGGAAAT